>APFE031327788.1:0-36135 GCA_000404065.3 Pinus taeda
CCTAGCATTTTTTTCTTCTTTTGCTTGGGGGTGCACTTAGACTTGCAAACCCATCATACATTTTCTTTTGATGCTTTCCTATCTACATACTACCCTTATTTCTTCCAAAGCCCAGATTAAACTGTTGGACTCTTCTGTTTCTCTACCTATCTAAGAGTCTGCCAAGATTAAACTGTTTGGACAGACTTACAATCTCTATATTCTAAAACATGAAATTTAAACCTAGGGAGACCAAGATTAAACCGTTTGGGCCTCCCTTTAACTAAAGTAGCGATA
The DNA here is from genome assembly GCA_000404065.3 of Pinus taeda. Lineage (NCBI taxonomy): Eukaryota > Viridiplantae > Streptophyta > Pinopsida > Pinales > Pinaceae > Pinus > Pinus taeda. Next base: position 277 of record APFE031327788.1, read on the forward strand.
CCAGGAAAACTTTTACAAAATTTGAAGGCAATTGAATGAATCTTGAAGAAGCCTTCTTCATCTGGAGACTGTTGGAGAAAATATGGAGCATTGCAGCAAGAAAAGTACGACATATTTGGCCTGTAAAATGCCAATCATGAAAAATGAATACCTGCTGCAGCAGGAGCTAACAGACTGATAGGCTTCTGCGGGAGGACTTCAAAAACAGCTGCAATTTTATCGATGATTTCCAAGCAAGGGGATTTAGTTCCTTTGAAGATGTGGCAGTTGCGTCACTTCCAAATGTTCCACAAGGAAAGGATTAAGATCCTTCTCCATGTTTCCTTCTGTCCGCTACACCATAGGATCAATTCATAAATTGTATCATGTGCCAAGTGCCGAATACCATATTCAAGCTCTAATGTCTGCCATATCTGCTTCGATTTTTTGCATTTTAAAAATAAATGAACATTACTTTCACCCTTCGATCTGCATAACGAACATATACTTGGCCCGTGCCATCCTCTTTTCATTAGATTCTCCCATGTTAAATTTCTGTTGTGAAAAGCAAGCCAAGCAAAAAGGATCATTTTCGAAGGGCAACCATCCTTCCAGAAAATCTAAGGAAAAACAGGATTGCAAGTGATCTGCTTCGAGACAATTAAATGTTGATAAACCTCTTTAACTCTCACTACATTCATTTCTTTCGAAATATTCCATGTAATATAGTCAAAATCCACAGAACGGAAAATTCCACAGTTTCTAAGACCCGTCCTAATGCGATCCCATTGAAGTGCAATCTCCTGAGGCATTTGCAGAGCGACTACTTCTTTCCACAGAGGAATGGGGCCCTTCCAGCCAGCTAACAAACTATCCCAATAGAAAATGCCTCTTCTATGAAAGAAATTCAATAAGGACTCAGGTATATTAATCTCCTCAGCACCGCATTTAAACTGATCCTTGCCAATAAGAATCTTACTTCTAGATTGAAAGTGCTAGATTAAATTCTTCAAGAAATATGATTCAATCTTGTGAAAACTAAGCCAGATTGCAGATCCATATGAAGCACCAATGATACCTTTTCTGTACCAGAAAGGTAAGCTCTTCCTACCTAAGTATTTCATCTTAATCATGTTACTCCATGGACCCTCACCCTGAATAGCTCTCCACAGCGACTTGCACAATAGGGATTTTCCGAAAGAGCGCATATCTATCAAGCCCCAACCTCCCATACTTTTTGGTAAAGAAATATTGGCAAGCTTTGGGAGATGGAATTTCCTTCTTTCTGCTTGACCATCCCATAAGAAGTTAGCTGATATTCTATTCATGCTTTTAATAATACTCACAGGTAGAAAAAATAAATGTGCCCAGTAAACTGCAAGTTGATTTAAAACTGATTGCACCAGAATCACTCTTCCCGCCAAGGAGAGGCATCTGAATTCCCACGCTGTAATCCTCCTATAGAATCTATCCAGGATCCAATTCCAATCTGATTTTGTGTAACCATTAGATTTGATCTAAAAGCCCAAGTACTTAATTCCACAACTGATAGATTGTTGACTTCTCATTGTTAACTTGCAAACCCGTAGCCTTTTGGAAGTTTTTTATGATTTCACAGAAGCATTTCCAAGTGGCCCTGCAAAACATGCCGAATAAGATGATATCATCAACAAATAAATTATGTGAGATTGAAATATTTCTGCAGATTTTTAGGGGGCGCCATATATTTTCATTTACATCCTTGTTGATATGAAAGCTAAGAGTATTCATCGCCAGGATAAATAAAAGCGGAGAGAGGGAACATCCTTGACGCAGGCCCCTCTCCGCACTCCATTAATGATGATTGCATAATCCACAGGTTCAACGCAAGCCATGATCCAATTGATCATATTGGATCTCAAACCAATCCTTGCGAGCAGACACCTAATGAAGCCCCAATCTAGGCAGTCGTATGCCTTCCAGAGGTCGATTTTGATAATAATCGCGTCACATTTTTTTGAATGAATAACATACAGTGCCTCTTGAGTACCAGCAATTGCATCATGTATGTTCCTTCCTTTTAGAAAACCGTGCTTCTCTTTTGATAGAAATTCTGAAGAAAAAAACTCCTTTGATTCTCTCAGCTATGTTCTTTGAAACGATCTTGTAGGCAATATTACATAACGAAATCGGCCTATAATCCTTGAAATTTTGAGCATCCCCCTTTTTGGGAATGAGAGCTATATTGGTGGAGGAGAGTTTTTGATTGATACTGCCCGCCATTCTGGTGCCTTCTACCATCCGCAACAGGTCCTCTTTTATGATATCGAAGAAATGGATGAGAAACTCAATCATCCAGCCATCCGGACTGGGACTCTTGTCCCTTTTGAAGGATTTCATAATGGCAAACAGCTCATCCTCTGTAACAGGCTGGAAAATTTGATCATTTAAATCACCATCAAACATCCAACGAAATAGGTCTATTCCCTATAATATATCCTGAAATCTGCAATTATTCGTTCTTTTATACTGATTTTTGAAATATGCCACTGCCTCATTTGTAATATCCTGCTGGGAAAAAAGGAAGCCTCCCTTACCGTCATTGATTTTCCATATCGAATTTTTTTCCCTTCTGGAGCTGGCGAAGTTATGGAAAAATTTTGAGTTTCTATCACCTTCTTTCATCCATATCGCCCTACTTTTTAACCTCCATAAAGCTTCTTCTTGTTTCAAGATAATCAATTTCTTCTTTTGAAGATCCTTAATTCAACATCTCATTTCAAATGACAAAGAAACATATGCCATAGATTCTGCAACACTGTCAAGCTCCTTTTGGATATTCCGGAGGTCTTTTTTATTCGCTTGCCTTTTCTGAAACTGCCACTCTTTTACAACCTTCCGGATTGATTCCATCTTTTCATTGAAAGTCATTAGGATAGGAGAAGTTTTTGAAAACGACATCTCTTTCCACGCTTTTGATACAGTGCTATTGAAATCTGGATACTCTAAACAATGTCTATTGAATTTAAACAGGAAGCCTTTTCTGAATCCCTTATCCCTCCACCCAAGTATGATCGGCCGATGATTAGATATAAAAACATTTTCGACTATTAAAAAAGGCATGCCCAGGGTGTCGATCAAGCTGGCATGAATGATGAATATGTCGATTCTCTTAGCAATGTAAGCCTTCTCATTCCTACCATTGTCCCAAGTTGAAAGGATTTTTGGAGGGAGAATGTCAATAAAATTTTTACTTAGAAACTTGTTCTTAATCTTGGCTGCAATAGGATCCTATTTCTTATTGATGCCCCAGATTTCATCCATGCTAAAAGTGATAGTTAGGTCGCCTGCAATCAATAAAGATTCAACATCAAAAATTTCTGAAGCGAAGAGACTTTCCCAAAATGACAATATGTTCTTGTATGGAGCATATATGTTCAATATATTAATAGGACATTTTTTCCCTCTAATCTGAGCAGAAATGAGAATGCCTGCAATGCAGCTGTAAGCTTTAGCGCTTATCCAATGAGGGTCCCATAATACCGCTAAACCACCAGATAGGCCTATGGCCTCTATAGCTGAGATGTGCCATAAGGGAAACATTTTCCTGAAGTAGGACATAGTTACAGATGCTGCATGCATGGTCTCTTGTATTAATATGATTTTAGGGCTCGCCGATAAAAAGAAGTTCTTTAAGGCCAAAAATTTCAGGTCTGCTCCCAGACCTCTAATATTTACTGATAAAATGAAATTCATTTCGAAGGAGATCCGGCCTTTCTTGCTCTAAGAGGCCTGTCTTCAAACATATCAATAATTGGAATGTTGATCAAAGAAAGATTTATGATGCTACAGTCAGAACCAACTCCCCTCCCCCTGAAATGCCTACTGCCCCGATTATTCTTTCTCCTCACTGTGATATTTCTTGTAGAGTTGGGGCTGATCTGATTTTGGACAGAGGGTAGTCTAAATCACTACCAATAGAGTTAGTAGGCGAAGAAATCGGGGAATTAACAGGAGTAGGAGAAATTAGAGATTCTATTCCTTTGCCATCAGGAGATTTATTCAGATTATGTGGCGAAGATGAAGACTGAATATGAAGTACATCTTTACTAATTGCAGGCAGAGGAAAGGGAAGCGGGTTAGGAACAGCATGATCAGAGGATGGTTCCAATGGGGGATTAGGAGGACGAGGGATCTCATAATCATAGGCAGTTTCTAACGCTGGCATGGATGGAGAAATTCTATATAAAGGATCAGGGGCCTTAGATGGCGAGGGAGATTTTAGATAGACATCATCGCAAACATCTTTATGAAAGGGCCGCGAAAGGCATTTTGGAGAAGCCGATTTCTCTGAATCCACAGAAGGGACAATCATTTTATGAGGCAGCTCCACGAATTTGGTTAAACCGATATGCTTTCGGCCTTTTATATGACGCCGCAGACAATTTTTAGCAAGATGCCCAGTGAGATGGCAAGCAGCGCATCTAAATGGCACACCCCATAAATCTAACCTCTGTCTAATGGTCTGCTCATTCCAACTGATATCAATATGCTCCGGAAAGCCTCCTCTGTAGGATTTTTCAATCAACATCTAGGCCATTCTCTTGTCCTTCTCCCCTCGACACCATGGGTCCACATACACACACCTGCCTATAGCATTTCCAATTTCAGTTAAGGTCTCTTTCGACCATAACTCCAGAGGCAACCCGGGAAGTTTCAGCCAAATGAGATTGTTAGAAGGCGTGTTTTTTAAAGGGTTATAACCCAAATACCACCTATGCAAGGCCAAAAAACTACGACCATAAACCCATTGATGTTTCAGAATGGATTCCAAATCCACCGCGCTAAGAAAATGGAAGCAGTACCACTCTTTTAGTAACCTGGCTATAATCGGGACATATCCAATTATAGGCTTCCACTGCAATTCAAGCCATTCTCTCATATGCTGGTCATTCATCTCCGGGAAATGCCACCGGCCTATCAGAGCTTTATCTTGGAGACTTCCAATGTGTTCAGTCAAATGAACGTTGTCAATTCTTATGGCAGCAGGAGGGGAAATAGATTTAACAGGTTTATGACTCTTTCGAGATCAATCCCCAGCATAAGGCTTTCCTTTTAGCTCATTCACCACATTATTATCTTTTTGAGGTTCTGATGGGTGAATCAACATTTCATCCAAAGTGGAATGCCACTCGTTGGACAGCCTGGCCTTTCGATGGAGGGATTCCGCCTGTATGGCCGCATGGACCATTACCTCCATGGAAGATCTATCCGACATAAATTTCATTCATAAATAAGCCACCTAAGTCTTATCCCTAAGTATAAGAGGAAATCCAATGAAGATGTGGGTCGGACACTACAAACAAATAGGATACGATATGTCTGAAACAAAAGACCTGGAGGAGGTGCTCAGGAATGGCAACCGACCAAAGGCGAGCTATATGGTATGACAGGCCATATACAGGTGCGTAAATCTCTCATGCATTTTGACAGCTATAACTCAATCTTTTTCCTCATCTCCTTGTAGCTGTTACATCATATTTACACTCTGATATTCCTGCCTAGCTCATATGCTACCTGTTACTTCATCTTCTACTCTTTGATATTTTCTGCATAGCACTTTTTCTCCTTGTTGCTTCATCATCTACCCTCTGATATTTTCAGCCTAGCTCATATGCTCCCAGACACTCACCACATTTAGGCATGCGTCTGCATGACGCAGTGGTGAGTAAATTTTCTAAATTGTTCTTGCTATCGGTCTATCATCCGGTCTATCTGTGTTTGAGACTCCTTCATTGCTTGTTTCTCCTGTATGCACCTCGGCTTCGGTTCGTCCGCACCTCCAGGTTTGGTATTCTGTCCTTTTAATGTGCTTTCACTATAATTGTAAATGGTTTTAGAGTAAAAGGGAAGATTTTGTTTACTGGATGAAGATATATCAGGGAGTGTTTATCGAATTATATAGTCTCTACATGTATCTTTTTACTTTTAGACAGAATCTTTTTTAGAGGAATGAATTGTTATCTCTGCTATATGAAAATATTCTCATGTCTGATAGAACTTTCTCTTGCTGGTCATGGTTTCGGGTTATAAGATTTCAGAGCTATTGCGTCATTTCAAAGCCATGTTCTGAGTTTCGCTTTAAGCTAGGGCCATGGTGGTGTGTATGTGAGAATTTTTTCTGTTGTTGTATAGTCTGCGAGGAAGAGGTATCGTGAGGTTATTAGCAATGGCCTGGGATGAGTAATTGGGTTTCCTTTGGCTCTATATCTCGTGGATACCATGTCGGTCCTATGCAATTGCTTCTTTCTGGTTTTCAGCTCCTATTTCTCTCCTGTATCCCTTTCTAGTTTTCGTCCTGGATTGTTGGTTTGGGTTTCCGGTTTTTGGTTTGAATTTTCCCTCCTTGGGTAGATCATTCTAGATTCAAATCAATTGCCTTTATTTCTTTTATGCCATTACAGGACGGGAGTTAATGCTGATTTCTAAAGGAGCCATCATAGTTTCATATATCTTCCCATCATCACATAAGCTAGCTCCTGATTTTGTCAATCATCTATTAATAGGAGGACAGTTGGCCTGTTTTATGTTATTTTCCCATCGAGAATGTGCCTTTTGCTTCCCGAGGTGACCTTTAATAGCTATTAGTCCCTGTTGGGACTATTAGCGTTCGATCCGCCGTTGACTCACTATTAATTTGGGTTGACCAGAGCATTTAATTGATTTTTTTCACTTTTACCCAAAGTTTTAATTTAGAGCCTTGATGTTTCTTGCTTTTTATCCAAAGTTTTATATTGGAGGTCTTATTGCCGGGTTGTTGAATTTCCAAATCCAACAAAAAAAATTAACCAAAATTTGGATGGCTTGTTTCGCTTTGTGAATTTTAGACCAAAGTTTGGATGGCTCATTTTGCTTTGTGAATTTTAATTGGTACTGTTCTGACTGTCTTGCATGCAGGACAGAGGTTTTCTTATGGTTCAACTGGGCCAGATGTTTGGAGATGGGGCATTTGTAAACATCTCCACTTTTGATTTAATTTAAGGTGAGCCCCAAATCTCTTTCTTGATGCATCCAGGCTGAGCAGCATGATGGAGAGATTGGGGATCCGCCCTCCATATCTCGACACTGATGCTCTGATATCCAATGCCTGTGATAAAGTCATCGAAGATGAGTGCAAGTCAAAGATCGCCAAGGAGACGGCAAAGCTCGAACAGAAGATCGTTCGCATGATTAAGTGGCAACGGGGACGAATTGAAGCCCAATTCCTGCAATTCCGTTGAGGTTGGGGGGCATCACATCTGTGTTGCCACCACCGAGAAGCCGGAATCCGGCTACCGCGTATGGCAGTGGCACGGCCATATCATGCTTTACGATGAAGAAAAGGGTTTTTGCCTTGAGTACATCTACGGCAATTATTTCCAGCGCCTTGAGGCCGAGGAAAATGTTGAAGCCGAAAAGGATGCCGAGAATTCGGTTTTGCGGGAGCTGATGGAGAAGGCAGACGAGGTCAATGCTCGGATTTTGTGCAGAAACATTCATCTGGCCTCCAAGCGTTGAATTAAAATGTCTATTCTGACTGTGGATGTCTGGTAAAGGTTTATGGTGGGTAAGTCTACTAGGGTTTATTTTGGGTTCTTCTGTTAGGGTTTTGAACTGGAATACGTTTTAGATTGGTCTTTAGAAGCATCCAAGATGTTGAATCTTTGGGACGTCTTTCGCAAGAAACACTTCCATGGACTTTTGTTGGCCTGCTTAGGCTTGTGTCTGGTAATCATAATTTGTTTAGTTATGGATATTAAGATTAAGGGACTGCTTTTTTGGATGAGCTTGTTTATTTATGGATATTAAGATTACTAGAACCTTTTTTCTCTTTAATTCTAATAAGGGTATCTCGTAATCAGAACTTGTTTGTTTATGGGTATTAAGATTATTGGGACTGTATTTTTTTTAATGAACTTGTTTCTTTATGGATATTAAGATTAATGGAACTTTTCCCCCTTTAATTCCGATAAACGTAATATACGATGATTTGGATGTTTGATTTCGTGGTTCTAAATTTATGTTGGGCAAACTGCATGACAGCTTTACTTATGCCTTAATTTGTGCTAGGGTTCATGCAAGGGATAGGGTTTAGAAGTTGGGAAATTATTGTGGATAAGACGATATGCTATTTTGTGCATTTGGATGGATAAATGTGTCGGGAAATCCTTTTTTCTTTTTTCTTTTTCTGGTATATACCAGTCAATACTAAAGTGTTCTCAAAAAGTATAGGATCGAGTAGCAATACTAAAGTGTTCTCAAAAAGTATACGATCGAGTAGCATGAGGATTGAAAGTTGGTTAGTATAATTTTTGAAGCTTATGGTAGGCACTGACTCTTCTTTGCAACAGAGTGAATATAATATTATGCTTATTTGCAAGGCTTTGCTTTATATCATTTAGACACCTTATAAGGATAGCAACAATTTTGTTTTAATTCATTTGCATATAACTGGAAATCACTTTAGTAGCTGGAGGATTTTATAGGTGGGTCTTATTTTTTTCTTTTGCTCTACACTAGTTGATGCTAAACTGTTCTTAATAAATGTGATATCAAGAGAATTGAATTCATTTGCGTTCTACTGGAAATGATTTCTAGAAGCAGAAGGATTTTATAGGTGGGTCTCTAGAAGGAGTTTTTTTTCGTTCTCTGCACTAGTTGATGCTAAACTGTTCCAGTTGATGCTAAACTGTTCTTAATAAAATGTGATATTAAGAGAATTGAATTCATTTGCATTCAACTGGAAATGGTTTCTGGTAGCAGAAGGATTTTATAGGTGGGTCTATAGGAGTTTTTTTTGCTCTGCACTAATTGATGCAAAACTGTTCTTAATAAATGTGGTATCAAGAAAATTGAAGATTGAAGGATGCTCGGCATGATTTTTGAAGATCATATAATAGGTGCTTTTTATTTATAATGTTGATTGTTTGAATGATTTCTCAATTCCCAAATAGAGATTGAATAGAATATTATATGCATATTATTGCACGGTTGTCCATGATACCCCATTTACCCCATTTAGTCATTATGCAGGTGGCAAGGTAATATTTAGAAACAAAAAAATAAATATGAATTACTGGTTTTAAGGTTTAAAGATCGATTTATATGAATTCTTGGTTTTAAGATTTAAAGATATTTTTCAGTATAGGCAATTAATCTTTCAGTCAAGATTGAACAGAATGTTTATTTGTGGTTGAGCATTATTGAAAGGGCTGAATTCGATCACTTTGTATCTCCAAACCTTGTTCCTAAATGATTTTGTGCATTTCTATTTAGCATCTTCATTCAAATAAAGCTTCTTTAAGTTCATAATGATTCTTGTCATACCTGGACAGATGGATGCAAATGGTATAGCTATTTTGTTACTATGTAATATTTGCATCCACTGTGAAATGATAATTATTGGTTTTAAGATTTAAAGATATTTTTTCAGTCTAGGCAATTAATTTTTCAGTCAGATTGAACAGAATGTTTATTTGTGATTCGGTCCATTTATTCCTTGACCTCTGCCTCCCACCCTCTCCAGACTTGGGACAAGAATGTTTATTTGGCAGTTGTCTATAATGAGACTTTTTGGAAGCCTTTCCGGTGGGTTTTTCCGGTCAAAATCCGTCAGCAATTTATTCGAATGGCAAGTTTGATAGCTAGTTTCTGCACAATCAAAGCGTCCCAAGGGTTTTTCAGGGTGCTGAATCCAAATATGCAGTTAAAAAACCATTTTAACTGCAACAAATCAAGATTTAACCTCAATTTCTTCGCCGGATTCCGTCACCGGAATCTCCAAAAATTTGCATTATAGACAACTCTGTTTATTTGTGGTTCAGTCCATTTATTCCCTGACCTCTGCCTCTCATCCTCTCTAGACCTGGGACAATTTCCGCAAGACCAACTTTTCCAAATTTTGCAATTCACTGCAGACCCCGACCCCTGCAGGGACTACCGCCCGCCACACTACAGTGGCTCCTTGTTATATTAAATAATTAATATATATTTAGTAAAATTGATTAGAAAACATTTATTCAAAATTTAAAATTACAATATTGTTAAATATAAAAGCTCTCTATCTAATTACAGATCACACCAACGAGAAGTCAAGATTCTCTTTTATGCGTTGGTTATTATTACGTTGCAATAAAACTATGAGAATGTGGTGCTACATCATAGAAGATACTTACATGATATGCTCATGTCATGATCCCATTTAGTAGTATAATTATTTAAATAGAGATATGACGTTTCGTTATGGAATCATGGATATATAAGTTTTTTTCCCAGTTATATAAACCCATAGATATATATTTTAAATATAGATCTATTATGAGTCAAGAAGTTTTTTTAAGAGTAAATATTATTTAAATATTTTGTTTAGTCATTTATTTTATTTTTAGGTTTAGATTTTAAAAAAAAATAATTGACATAAACAAAATTTCAATTTTAATGATTAACCAATAATGTTACTGAACTATAAAATAAACCTCTTAACTCAATAATAAATTTTTTTAATTAAATAAAATTTAATATTATTAAATTATTTATTTATTATAAAAAATAAATAATAAATTCTATAAAACCAACACAAACATCTCACTCACTCATGGACAAATAATTTTCCCCACTAAGTCCCTGCTAAAGCTCAACATCAAAACCAAACATTCAAAATAAATGGATAATACTATATATATTGTAATAAATAGATAGCATGGCAAGGCACGGGACCATGAGAATGCCATGAAACATAATGGTATTATGAACACGCCATTTAGCCATTACAAAGACATAGTTTAGTTATATATTTACGTGATAAAGTTAAGATATTATATATTTTAAAATATTTTGAACTTTACTTAAAAATCAAACGCCTCTCTTCTGTTTTAGGTTATTTTTGGTTTGCCTCAATTTCCAGTCAGGCTTCCATTTCACGTTGTTTTGGCCGCACATAGCTTTTCACTTGTATACACGTTGCTCTGGGAAGAAATCGGTGCACTTCATCAGCCATGTGAGGGTATTTTCATATTGGTTTTGGTTGGGATAATTTATTTTACAAGTTATGTGTGGGGTCATTTTTATTTTGATTGGAAATTTTAGAAGCATTTTGGAATTTGAATAATTAAGACAAATAATATATTTAGTTTTTTATTTATTAGAAGTTAAATAATTGATTTAGCTTCAGTCATTAGATTTTTTAATTTTGCAATAAAATTTAATAATATATTCAAAATCTGCGGTTAAGTTAAATTTAGTAAGAAAATTGACTTTATATTATTTATTAAATTTCAAAATATTTTTAAAATCTACAATAAAAATCAATTCAATTATATACAACATACCAGCTCACAAGCCTAGAATAGATAATAGATAATGATAAGATATATTGTTAAATCATTAAGCGAAAATCATTCGTTTAAAACTCCATAAACAAAAATCCAATCATGTTAGCGTGTTCTTGAAGGAAAAAAAGGCATTTACGTAATGGAATTTGTAAGAAACTAACGGTCAAAAGTTGGGTTATCTGTATCACACGCCTTCTATAATATTTTTATATATTTCTTATTTCTTTCCTTAAAGTTGTAATAGACCGACTGAAGTTAGACGTGGAAGAGTAGACAGCCACTGTATCCACGGAACTCTGCACTGAGTCTTTTAAGAAACGCTTGTTTGGTTCGACCAGATCCGAAAAATCTGAGCTTCAATTTCTGATAATGGCGAAGAGGCACGTAGGCGTTGGCATAGACTTCTCCGCAGGCAGCGAGTACGCCCTCCGTTGGACTATCGCCAACCTTGCCAGAGATGGAGATATGCTGTTCTTGATATATGTGAACAGTGACGTTGAATATGGGGAAGCCCAACTTTGGATGGAAGGAGGAGCTCCCCTGGTGCCCCTGGAGGATATTGGAAGCTCGGCCATGGTGACTAAATATGGTGTCCTCTTCACACCAGAAGTCATTCAGGATCTGAGGTTGGCTGCGATCCACAAGGATCTGACTGTGGGTCTCAAGGTTTATTGGGGCGATGCAAGAGAAAAATTGTGCGATGCAGAGGCTGACCTTCAATTGCACTCTCTGGTTGTGGGCAGTCGGGGGATGGGATCCTTGCAGAGGGTTATACTTGGAAGTGTGAGTGAGCATGCTGTGTGCAATGTGGCCTGTCCTGTTACAGTGGTCAAGGCTCCCCAACAATACTTGGAATTGGATGGTAACTAATTTCCGCCAAAACAGTGCCTGGATTGATGCAGATGGCAAAAGATTTGTGGGTGGGATTTACTTATGTGTATAGGGTTTAAAGTTGTTTATGCTTCTAGTCATGGGAGATTTGGCTATGGTGTTTAATGGTTGTGGCATGTATGTAAGGTTGGATGCAGTCTCATATGTTATAGGTTGGGTATAATCAATTAATATATATTCATGTTAATTTAATTTTGGATGGATTATTTTAGAGGATCTGAAAGGTTCATTTCAGAAATTTGAAATATTTTGAGAAAATATTTGCATCGAGAGAGATTTGATCTGTCAAATTTAAACTGAATATTACACATTTATTTTATTTTAAATAATACATAATAAAATATTTTGACATTAAAGAAAATATTTTCATTTATTTTAGATAATTATGCGGTAGATTTGGTCTATATTGAAATTAAAATTTAAAGAGGTAAATAATTTTTATTTCAAGAAAAAAAATTCTTAATAATAATACATCATCCAACTTTATAACATCCAACATATTTGAACATTTTTTAGTTTCAAACCAATAAATAATAAATTAAATTTAAATATCATATATTTTGCAATGGGAGCCGGCCCATTGGAATTGTTGTTTGCAAAAATCAATGACCATGTTTATTGTTTCATTTGAAATTTCTATGGGTGGAGGACTATTTTTTATCGGAGTTGTCTATAATGCGATTTTTTGAAGATTCCGGTGACGGAATCCGGTGGAAGAAATTGAGGTTAAATGTTGATTTTTTTGCAGTTAAAATGGTTTTTTAACTGCATATTTGGATTCAGCACCCTGAAAAACTCCTGGGACGCTTTGATTGTGCAGAAATTAGCTATCAAACTTGCGATTCCAATAAATTGCTACCGGATTTTGACCGGAAAAAACCATCAGAAAAACTTTCAAAAATCCTCATTATAGACAACTGCTTTTCTATATAGTCAGATATGCCAATTTGGTCGACGAACCTTAATATCTTATTTATGGTTTTCAAACCTTACTACCTTGTTTATGGTTTGTAAGTGTTGTGCAGCGGACTTCGTCACCAGAAAAGCTCTCTCGTCAGAGGTCTTCAGTCTCGTTAAAATCCTACCTATGGAGGATGTAGACAATTACTTGAAGACAATGAAAAATGTTATAAGAAACTTTTAAAAAGATAAGCAGATAATTGGTTGTTTTATAAAAATAATTTTATTATGGTTTTATATTTTCTCAATTACTTGAAGACCATGAAAAATGTTAGCGGAAAGTTTTAAGAAGATAAGCCGATAATAGGTTGTTTTATAAAAATAATTTTATTATGATTTTATATTTTCTTTATGGTGATTTGTTATTTTATAAAAATATCTTAGAATGTGCTTCTGTCTGATTTTTAAAAGTAATTAAAAGAGGAAAAAGTTGGTAAATCAATTTGAATTATTAGTGTCTTTTTTTGGTAATAACATGTATGTTAACCCCGGATGCGGGTGATCACGTGGCGTGAGTGGCGTGCTGGGCGGGTGGCGAGTCACATGGGCAGATGTCAGCCCGGACAAGCCACCACATACCACCAGGTCAGGGCAATTAATGTGCAGAGGAGCTCGACTGAGGTGAAAGACCGTTCGGCCTCGAGCGAATTGATGCGGACAGGGACATTCTGGGGGAAGGCAGCCAAGTTTCAGGCGCCATTCATTGCGCATCCAGGACAGAGGAACATGGAGCTCCATAAGAGCACTGTTAACCCGCATAATGCGCAGAAACCTGAGCAATTCCGGAAGGCTACCAAGCACACTCTGGCCAGGTGCAGGATCGTAGCAGAGGTTCAGGTGAAAATATTCGGAATGTCTGGGGGGCGAAGAGGAGGTCCGAGGGGCAGAGGCGATTCGCGGGGCCGTCTGGCAACACAGAGGACTGCTACCTCTCCTGCTTCATCTGTTGATATCCCTGGCAGTAGCTCGCGTCAGCCCATCAGTCAGCAAATTGGAAGCGGAGAGCCCCTGGACTGTGGGCATTCGGAACATCCTGCAATCAGATATCGCATACCCTGCACTCTGGAGAACAACACGCTGATCGTGTCCGTTATAGTTGAGCACTGCAGTGACTTTCGCAGGCCACGGGAAGGGCAGACGATGCCCAGGGTGGATACGGAGGTGCCTAGGGTGGATTTTCGGCCACCTCCTCTTACAGAGGAAGCTGGACCTTCGACAATGCCGCCTGCCCAGGGAGGAACACAGCGAGCGAAGGTGGAAGCCAAGAAGGAACAACAGTTCGACGAGCCGTATGAAACAGATGAGGAATAAAGATGCAGCTCATCCTCTCTCTGCCCTCTCAGCTCTCGGTTCATCCTCTGTCTTTCTCCATGTGTTTGTATATCAGAGGGTTTATGTGTTTTAGTAAGTCGATGTGTCACTGTGTCAGAGTGTCTATATGTCCCTGTGTCATGGTAAGTCAATGTGTCGAATGTGTCAATTGTCCAATGTGTTGGCTGAAATGCCTACAGTGTCGAATTTAGGTCAGTTTGGCAAGCAGGAAAGGAATGGTCATTTTGACAGAAAATCATGAGAAGTCTCCATGGAGATACAAGGCCTCGGCCTTCTGTAATTTGGATGTAAACTTTCGATTTTTGTAATATATTTAGCATAGTCTTACGCAGACAAAAAAAAAAAAAACATGTATGTTAAGGAAATTGGTAATAATAATCTAATTTTTAAATTGTAGAGATTTTGTATTTTTTTTTAGCACATTCTATAAATATGTGATTGTAAGTTTTATTTATATTTTTATTTAATTTATTCTTAGAAATATTTTTAACAATTTAATTAAATATTATTTTTTGGGATTCAACTGCGTTAAGTAAGTCATTCATCTATGACCATTTCCATGAGAGGTAGTTGTAGCTAAGTGGATTTGATTGTGGGGAAAACTCCACAGTTAAGTGTGCTTGAGCCAAAGGCTATTTGGAATGGGTGACCTCCTAGGAAGCCGGAGGAAGTGATGATTAACGGTATGTGATTTATTTCACTAATTTTAATCTACTTCTTCACCCCGATACCATATGAGCTATTCAAAAATCAAATCCCAAAATTCTCAATTTAATTAAAATAAATACGTTGCATAATTTTTAAAAATAACACATAAATATGTGATTGTAAGTTTTATTTATATTTTTATTTAATTTATTCTATATAATTATAGAAGTATTTTTAACCATTTAATTAAAATAAATATGTTGATTTTGTCATTTTTAAAATTTGTAGTTAAAATTTGTTTTTAAATTACTGGTTTTCAGTTTAGATTAAATTCACCATATTATGGGCAGAATTGCTTTCAATGGCCTAACTACAGGTGTAGAAAGAATTATTTTATAAGGTTGATAGATATATCGTACTTGTTCCAAGGTTTATCCACAAAAAGTTTCATGGCACATCGGAAAATGAAGAATACACTTGAAAAAGTTAGAATGCGGTGTGCATTTCTATTTTGTTAGAGCATCGTGAAGAAACTCTTTAGTCTTAGTCTTTGATTTTGAAAATTTTTTGGTTTTTTTGTTTGACAATAATGTTTGTAGATATGAATGATTATTATTTTTCATAATTTTTAAAAATAACAAATAAATATGTGATTTTAAGTTTTATTTACATTTATATTTAATTTATTCTATATAATTATAGAAGTATTTGTTATTTTTAAAATTTATAGTTAAAAGTTGTTTTTAAATTACTAGTTTTGAGCTTAGATTAAATTCACGGTATTGTGGGCAGAATTGCTTTCAAAGACTTAACTACAGGTGTATAAGGAATTATTTTATAAGATTGATAGATCTATCGCACTTGTTCCAAGGTTTATGGACAAAAAGTTTCATGGCACATCAGACAATGAAGAATACAATGGAAAAAGTTAGGTTGATGTGTGCATTTCTATTTTGTTGGAGCATCGCGAAGAAACTCTTTAGTTTTAAACCTTGATTTTGAAATATTTTTGGTCTTTCTTGTTTGACAATAATGTTTGTTGATATGAATGATTATTACTTTTCTTCACAAATTATAGGTTCATTTTTTTTCACATTGAGATATATTATTACATGTTTAATTAGCTAAAAACATCGTAAGTTATTTTTTGAATGGACGACTACTATAATATATTTTCCATTTCCAATACTCTATAAAGGTAATCACAATATTTCATCCAAACACTTGTAATATTTAACTAAGTTAAAATGACTTAGTTGACTTAGGAAATTCGACTTAGAAGTCTATCTAGAGTGATGTAGAGTGATCCCTAAATTTTAGGGGTCCAGGTTAAGTTATTTTGAGTTGTAATTAATTAACTCAGTCTAACTCAATTATAGTCAGTTAAACTAGTTCTAACTGTTGGAGGAACTAACAAGAGCTCTAGTAGTGGGGACGGGCACCAGTGCATCCTCAACGACACACCAATTAATTGAAGGTTCACTCATAGATAACTCATGCATGTTAGTTCAGAGGAAGACCCAATTGAGATTAAAGTTCAGGGACAATGTACTATCAATTGTATAATTTTCTGTGTTGTATAGATGTTGCATGCAATTAGCTGAGGGCCTATGGATGGATTTCACAGTTATGGATTGAGAATTTCCCAATTAAATATGGGATAATTCTCTCAGGAATTGCGCAAGGAAGTAGGGGCTTGATGGGAAACTGAATTGGCTAAGTGTTGGCTTGAGTTGGCTTGTGAGGCAAAGAGTTAGATTGTATTAATATAGGAATTGCTTGGGTTGAAAAGCACTGTATTTTCTTTTGAGATACTCTATTTAATGAAATATAGATAGTTGGGGTTTTTAGCAGTTGTTTTCCCCAAAGAAATATTGTGTTATGTGTGGTTGATATTCTTCTTTTTCTTCTTATTGTTTTCATCAATAAATTTTGGTTTCTGCTGAAGAGTAGAGTAGATTCTTGTCTTGTGTTTTAGCATATCACATAAGTTGTTGAATCTACAGTAAAAATCTACATGCTATTGGAGTTGAAGCTAGTATAGAAGAGGAGAATTTCAGTTTGTTTTGTAGGTGAAATCGAATTTGCAAGTTCATACTTCAAAGTCGGTAATATGTCATTTTATGGTTTGAGACTTGAGTATGCCCTAGAGGGAAGCTCGAATTACATAGCCTGGGAGGATAGGATGGAGGCAATGCTGGAAGACAATGGCCTCAAGGAATTCATAGATCAGGATATTCTGAAGCCTCCAACATTTGATGCTAAAGATCTGACTTAATGGAGAAAGTGTCTAACAAAAGCAAGAAGGATTATCTTAGAAGGAGTTTGACATCACATTGTCTCGAATCTCCATGGTAAGGACACTCCATTTGCAATGTGGAAGGCATTGACGGACCTGTTTCAAAATAGCAGTGACCATAGGAAGTTCCAACTTGGTACAGGAAGAGATTTAGCGGAACACCAGAGACGAATCCTCATCAAAGCATGATGATGAGGAGAATTATGCCTTAGCTGGTAAGGCAAAGAAAGGGAAGGGAAAGTCATCCCATTCCAAATCAGATTCTTGTTAGCATAGAAAGAAGAAGGACATGTCGAAAGTCAAATTCTTTCATTGTCATGAGCTGGGACATTTTGCCACAAAGTGTCCGCTCAAGAAGGTCGGTAAGAAGCCCTCGGGAGGAGTTGAAAGTGAGACTCTTGCTTCACAATTCAAACTGAACTTTACTGTCATTGCTTGTATGGTGTCATCGATGATGAGTAGTGTGTGGTACCTGGATAGTGGAGCTTCTTTCCACATGACCGATAACAAAGAGATCTTCATTAACTTGGAGGAGAAGGATCTCCATATGCATATCAATATGGGTGATGATGGGATGTATAGCTCTACCAGTATCGGTAAAGTTACATTTCAGAGGGAGTCGAGTTCTCCCCTCACTTTGTGAGATTTTATGTATGTCCCTAGTTTGAAGAAGAACTTGGTATATGTTTCCATGTTGGAGGATAGAGGCTATGATGTGATATTTAGTAAAGGAAAGGCATTTCTTCGTAATGTAGCCACGTGACAGGTGAGGAGGATATGGGTTCAAGTGAATAATCTCTACAAGATGGAGGTAGAAGATTGTGCTACCTTGAGCACGAAAGCAGAGAAGGTACAAAGTCGAGACATCAGTGAGTTGTGGCACTGGAGGTTGGGTCACTTTCACCATGGCACTGTGAAGAACATGCAACAAATTTCTACCAATCTTCCTAAGGGTACATTAGAGCAGGAAGACACATGCAAAGCATGTACATTGGGAAAATACACCAAATATTCCTTTCATGACAAAGATAGTCGAGCACAGGCAATTCTCGATCAAGTTCACTAAGATGTGTGTGGACCGTTCTTGATAGCACCCACTTCCAAGCACATGTATTATGTTATATTTATTGATGATTTTTATCAGAAGTGCTGGATCTTCTTCATGCAAAAGAAAGATCATACTTTTGCAAAGTTTTGTGAATTTAAAGCATGGGTTGAGAAATATATTAGTAAGAAAGTTAAAGCTCTTAGGAGTGATAATGGTGGAGAGTATGTGTTGAATGATTTCAAAAACTTATGTGCATTAGAAGGAATTCGACGGGAGTTGATAACACCTCATAACCCACAGTAAAACAGGGTGGATGAATGGAAGAACATAAGCATTATAGGAGCAGAACATGCAATGTTGCATGATGAGGGCCTACCATTACACTTGTGAGTTGAAGCATGCACAGATGTTTATTTGTAGAACAAAATCCCTCATCGAATTTTTGGGATAAGTAAACCAGAAGAGGATTTTATAGGGAAGAAACTAGATGTGTGACACTTCGGGATTTTTGGTTCATTAGTATATTGCAATGTAACCAAAGATCCATGAAAAAATCTTGAGCCAACATCTGAATTGGGGATATTTGTAGGGTACATTGATACACCTCACAACTATCGGGTCTACCTACTGACTAACAAGATGACAGTGGTTCGCAGAGATGTAAAATTTGATGAAGAGAAGGCCATGAGACGTTCCCTTGAGAGGGAGCTTCATCTACATGTGGTTAAGGAGCTTATAGCTCCAAAGGAGGAACCTCAGGATGATGTGGAGCAGCCACATGGAGAGGATCAGGGAGTGGAGACACCCACTCATGCAGATTCTTCCAAAGATAGGAGAAAGCACACCAGAGAGGATGATAGGTTATTGTATGATGCTAAAGAGAATGTGGGACGACCCACATCACAACGTAGGTAGAGGAGGTCACCGAAGAGGTACATTGAATGAATGGCTCTGATGAGCATATGTGTAGAGACTTAGCCATCCTCTTTTGAGGAAGTAGTGTAGCAACTAGTTTGGGTTGATGCCATGGTTTAGGAGTAAGACTCCATTTTCAGGAACAGTGTTTAGGATATGGTCCCAAGACTGGTAGACAATTCGGTGGTGAGTTCCAGATGGCTTTATAAGGTAAAACAAGTAGCATATGGTAGTGTGGAGAAACACAAGGCTAGGTTTGCATCCAAACGATTTTCTCGGGTGGAAGTGATCTACTACGATGAGAATTTTTCTACTATTGCAAGGCACTCATCATTCAAATCCATTCTAGCACTAACAAAACAGATGGGATGGAAGATACATCAAATGGATGTAAAGACAACATTCCTCAATGGCATGATTGAGGAAGAGGTGTATATTGAGTAGCCTAAAGGATTTGAGATCTTTAACCGAGAGTTGCATGTATGACGACTCAAGTGAGCATTGTATGAAGTAAAACAAGCACCCCATGCTTCATACACCAGGATCGATAGCTATTTCACCAAGTTGGGCTTCACCAAAATTGAAGTGGATGAGAACCTTTACCATATTTTGGTTGAAGATAAAAAGTTGATTATTGTTTTATATGTCGATGATTTAATTCTGACAGGTGATGATAAGTTGGTCAAGTCTTGCAAAGAGGATCTTGCAAGAGAGTTTGAAATGAAGGACTTGGGGCTCATGCACTACTTTTTGGGTATGGAAGTATGACAAGGTGATGAGGAACATTTTGTCTCTTAGGGAAAGTATCCCAACGCTATACTCAAAAGGTTCCACATGGAGAGCAGTAAGCCATGGAGACTCCTCTAGAAGGTAACTAGATGAAAGAGGATGCTACTTCCGATGAAGTAGTGGAGGCTACTATTTAAAGGATTCTGTGGGTTCATTCATGTATTTGGTGAACAAACAACCAAACATGTGTGATGCAGTTAACCAACTTAGTCAAGCAATGGTTCAGCCGACCAAGATGTATTGTAAGGCAACCAAACATGTGTTAAGATACCTCAAAGGCACTACTCAGTATGGCTTATGGTACAGACAAACAAAGGGAGTTAAGCTTCAAGGCTTCATTGATGCAAAATGGGCAGGGAGTCCATCCAATAGGAAGAGCACATCAGGTGCGATCTTTAGTATTGGGTTAGTAGTTGTTTCTTGGTACAACAGGAAATAGAGATCAGTTGCACTCAGTTCAGCAGAAGCAGAGTACATGGTTGTTAGTTAAGTAGCTTGTGAGGTTATCTTGGATGAGGAAGATTCTTGTTGGTTTGTTTGGTCAATAGATGGATCCAAATATGATTTATTGTGATAATCAGAGTTGTATTAAACTCTCTAAGAATATATTTTTTCATGATCGATCCAAGCATATTGATATCTAGTACCATCATCTTCAAGATTGTGTGCAAAGGAGAATTATGTTATTAGAGTACATTCCCACAGAGCAACAGGATGCATATATCTTGAAAAAGGCCTTATCAAGATGAAAATTTGAGTTTCACAGAGGTAGGATTGGGGTAGAAGATAATCCCTTTCCTGTTGAGAGGGAATGTTAAAAATAGCAACAAGAAATTCCAATTTAATTTGTCCTTGAATTAAATTGTGAATTAAATCAAAATTCTATACTCATAGCAACTTGTAATAGTTAACTAAGTTAAATTGACTTAGTTGACTTAGGAAATTCGAGCTGGAAGTCTATTTAGAGTCATGTAGAGTGATCCCTAAATTGTAGTGGCCCAGGTTGAGTTGTAATTAATTAACTTAGTCTAACTGAGTTATAGTTAGTTAAACTAGTTCTAACTGGGTGAGGAACTAGTAGGAGGTCTAGTAATGGGGATGGGCACCAGTGCATCCTCAGTGCCATGCTAGTTAATTGAATATTCACTCATAAATAACTCATGCATGTCAGTTCAAAGGAAGACCTAGTTGAGATTAGAGTCTAGGGACAATGTACTATTAGTTGTATAATTTTTTAAGTTGTACAGATGGTGCATGCAATTAGTTGAGGGTCTATGGATGGAGTGAGGATTTCCCAATTAAATATGGGCTAATTCTCTCAGGAATTGCAAGGAAGTAGGGGCTTAGCGGGCAATTGAATTGGCTAAGTGTTGGCTTGAGATGGCTTGTGAGGCAAAGAATTAGATTATACTAGTGCAGGAATTATTCGGTTTAAATAAAATTGTATTTTTTCTCATATATTATGGTTAATGCAAAAAAAATAGTCAACATTTTTAGCAATTTCTTTACCCAGAGAAATATTGTGTTATGTGCGATTGATATTCTTTCGTTTCAGCTTATTTTTTTCATCGATCAATTTTGGTTTCCGCTGAAGAGTGGAATAGATTCTTGTATTGTGTTTTAGCATATCACATAAGTTGTTGAATCGATAGTAAAAATCTACATGTTAACGGAGATGAAGATAGTATAGAAGAGGATAATTCGAGTTTCTTGTGCATGTGAAATTGAATTTGTAAGTTCATACTTCAGAGCCATCAATATGTCATTCTATTGAGACTTGAGTATGCCCTAGAGGGCAGCTCAAATTACATAGCTTGGAAGGACATGATGGAGGTAGTTCTGGAAGACAACGACCTCAAGGAATTTGTAGATCATGATATTCTGAGGCCTCCAGCATCTAATGCTAAAGATCTAGCTGAATGGAGAAAGTGTGTGGAAAAGTGAGAAGGAATATTCTAGAAGGAGTTAGAGATCATATTGTATCGAATCTCCATGGTAAGGACACTCCATTTGCAATGTGGAAGTCATTGATGGATCTGTTTCAAAATCACAGTGACCATAGGAAGTTCCTACATGGTATAGGAAGAGATTCGCTAGAACACTTGAGGCAAATCCTCCTCAAAGCATCATGATGAGGAGAAATGTGCCTTAGCTAGTAAGGCAAAGAAAGGGAAGGGGAAGTCATCCCATTCCAAATCATATTCTTGTCAAGGCGAAAAGAAGGAGCACATGTCAAGAGTCAAATTCTTTCACTAACACGAGTTCGGACATTTTTCCACAAAGTGTCTGCTCAAGAAGGTCGATAAGAAGCACTCAAGAGGAGCAGCAGGTGAGGCTCTTGTTTCACAATTCGAACGATATTTTACCCTCATCGCTTGTATGGTGTCATCGATGATGGGTAATGTGTCGTACCTAGATAATGGAGATTCTTTCCACATGAAAAGTAACAAAGAGCTCTTCAGTAACTTGGAGGAGAAAGATCTCCATATGCATATCGAGATGGGTGGTGATGGGAAGTATAGAGCTACCAGGATCGGTATAGTTACCTTTCAGAGGGAGTTGGGTTCTCCCCTCACTTTGCGAGATGTTATATATGTTCTTGGTTCAAAGAGGAACTTGGTATCTCTTTCCATGTTGGAGGATAGAGGCTATGATGTGATATTTAGTAAGGGAAATGTGTTCCTTTGTCATAGATCCATAGGACATGTGAAGAGGATAAGGGTTTGAGTGAAGAATCTCCACAAGCTGGAGGTAGAATATTTTCTTGCCTTATGCACAAAAGCATAAAAGGTGCAGAGCCAAGACTCGTTGAGTTGTGGCACTGGAGGTTGAGTCACTTTCACCATGGCAGTTTGAAGATCATGCAGCAAATTTCTATTAATCTTCCCAAGGGTACACTAGAACAGGTAGACACATGCAAAGGGTGTACATTGGGAAAATACACCAAAGATTCCTTTCATGAAAAACAGAGTCGAGCATAGGAAATCATCGATTGAGTTCACTCAGATGTGTGTGGATCCTTCTCGACGACATCCACAACCAAGCATATTTATTATGTTATATTTGTGTATGAATTTTCTCGTAAGTGTTGGATCTTATTCATGTAGAAGAAAGATCATACTTTTGCAAATTTTTGTGAATTTAATGCATTGGTCAAGAAATATGTTGACAGGAAAGTTAAAGCTCTCAGGACTAATAATGATGGAGAGTATGTGTCGAATGAGTTCAAAAATTCGGTGCATCAGAAGGCATTCGGCAAGAGTTGATAACACCTCATAAACCACAACAGAAGGGGATGGATGAAAGGAAGAACAAAAGAATTGTAGGAGCAGTACGGGTGACGTTGCATGATGAGGGCCTAACATTAAACTTGTGGGATGAAGCATGCAACATATTTATTTATTTGCAGAATAGAAGCCCTCATCAAATTCTTGGGATGAGTACACCAAAAGAGGATTTTTCAGAGAAGAAACTAGATGTGGGACACTTCAAGATTTTTGGTACATCAGTGTGCTGCCATGTAACCAACTATGCATGGAAAATATCTTGAGACAGTAGTTGAGTTGGGGATATTTGTGGGGTACACCTATACACCTAACAACTATCTGGTGTATCTGTCGACCAACAAGATGGTATTGGTTTGCAGAGATGTAAAATTCGATGAAGAGAAGGCCATGAGATGTTCCCTTGAGAGGGAGCTTCAGCTACATGTGGTTGAGGAGCTTCTAGATCCAAAGGAGGAACCTCAAGATGTTGTGGAGCAGCCTCATGGAAAGGAACAGGGAGTGGAGAGACCCACTCATGCAAAGTCTTCCACTAATGGGAGAGAGCACACCAAAGAGGCTGATAGGTTATTGCGTGATGCTATAGATAATGTTGGAGCACCCACATCACAACATAGGCAGAGGAGGTCAACGGAGAGGCACACTTGCTACATGGCTCCAATGAGTGAATGTATAGAGACTAAGCAATCCTCTATTGAGGAAGTAGTGTAGCAACCAATTTGGGTTAATGCCATGGTTGAGGAGTATCACTCCATTGTCAAGAACAATGTTGCGAACTGGTCCCCAGGCTGACAGACAAGTCAGTGGTGAGTTCTTGATGGCTTTACAAGGTAAATCAAGTAACAAATGGTAGTGTGGAGAAACACAAGGCCGCGTTTATGGCCATAGAGTTTTCTCAGGTGGAGGGGATTGATTACGAGGAGACTTTTTCTCTTGTTGCAAGGTACTCATCAATCAGATCCATTCTAGCATTATCAGCGCAAATGGAATGGAAGATACATCAGATGGATGTAAAGAAAACATTCCTGAATGGAATTATTGAGGAAGAGGTGTATATTGAGCAGCATGAAGGATTTTAGACCTTCAACCAAGAGTCACATGTATGCCAACTCAAGCAAGCATTGTATGGACTAAAACAAGCACCATGTGCTTGGTAAACCAAGGTCAATAGTTATTTCACTGGGTTTGGCTTCAACAAAAGTGAAGCAGATGCATACCTTTACCATATTGTGGTTGAAGGTAAATTGTTGATTACCGATGATTTAATTCTGACAGGTGATGATAAGTAGATCAATTCTTGCAAAGAGGATCTTGCAAGAGAGTTCGAAATGAAGGACTTGGGTCTTATGCACTAATTTTTGGGTATGGAAGTATGGAAAGGTGATGAGGAACTTTTTGTCCCTTAGGGCAAGTATGCCAATGAGATACTCAAAAGGTTCTACATGGAGAGGAGTAAATGCATGGAGACTCCTCTAGCAGGTAACTAGAGGAAGGAGGATGCTACTTCCGATGAAGAAGTGGAGGCTACTATTTATAGGCAGCTTGGGGGTTCACTCATGTGTTTGGTGAACACACAACCAGACATGTGTTATGCAGCTAAACAACTTAGTCAAGCGATGGTTAAGACGACCAAGTTGTATTGGAAGATAACCAAACATGTGTTGAGATACCTTAGAGGCACTACTCAGTATGGTTTATGGTACAGATAAATAGAGAGACTGAAGCTTCAAGGCTTCACCGATGAAAATTGGGTGGGGAGTTCATCCAACAGGAAGAGCACATCAGATGGGATCTTTAGTATTGGGTCAGGATTTGATTGTTGGTACAATGGGAAATAGAGATAAGTTGCACTTACTATAGCAAAAGCAACATACATGGGTGCTAGTCAAGCATCTTGTGAGGCTATCTAGATGAGGAAGATTCTTGTTGGTTTGTTTGGTCAGTAAATGGATCCAACTGTGATTCACTGTGATAATCAAAGTTATATCAAATTATCTGAGAATCCATTTTTTCATGATCGGTCCAAGCATATTGATATCTAATACCATCATCTTCGAGATTGTGTGTAGAGGAGAATTATTTTGTTGGACTACATTCCCACAGAGAAGTAGGATGCAGATATTTTGATAAAGGCCTTGTCAAGATGAAAATTTGAGTTTCACAGAGGCAAGATCAAGTTAACATATAATCCTTTTGTTGTTGAGAGGGAGTGTTAAAAATAGAAACAAAAGAATCCAATTTAATTTTTCCTTGAATTAAATTGTGAATTAAATGGAAATTCTATTCTCATAGCAACTTGTAATAGTTAACTAAGTTAAATTGACTTAGTTGACTTAGGAAATTTGAGTTGGAAGCCTATCTAGAGTTATGTAGAGTGATCCCTAAATTTTAGGGGACTAGGTTGAGTTGTTTTGAGTTATAATTAATTAACTCAGTTGAACTGAGTTATAGTTAGTTAAACTAGCTCTAATTGTTGGAGGAACTAGTGGGAGATCTAGTAGTGGCAATAGGCACCAGTGCATCATCAGTGCCACACCAGTTAATTGAAGATTCACTCATAAATAACTCATGCATGTTAGTTTAGAGGAAGACCCAATTGAGATTAGAGTTCAAGGACAGTGTACTATTAGTTGTATAATTTTCCGAGTTGTATAGATGGTGCATGAAATCAGTTAAGGGCCTATGGATGGATTCCGCAGTTATGGAGTGAGGATTTCCCAATTAAATATGTGATAATTCTCTCAGGAATTATGCAAGGAAGTAGGGGCTTGACAAACAATAGAATTAGCTAAGTGTTGGCTTAATCTGGCTTGTGAGGCAGAGAGTTAGATTGTATTAGTGCAGGAAATTTTCGTGTTGAACAAGCATTGTATTTTCTTCTAAGATATTTTGGTTAATGAATATAGATAGTTGGGGTTTTTAGCAATTTCTTTCCCCAGAGAAATATTGTGTTATGTGCGATTGATATTCTTCATTTTTTGCTTATTATTTTCATCAATCAATTTTGGTTTCCATTGAAGAGTAGAGTAGATTCTTGTCTTGTATTTTAGCATATCACATAAGTTGTTGAATCTATAGTAAAAATATACATATTTTTTAGTTACAATCCTATGACGTATATAAACCACATTTATTAATGTGATTGTACTAGTACATACATAGTTAATATTGAAAAAATTTTACTTAACATGGCCATTGAAATATTTTACTTATGACACATTGTTCATATTAAATTGTTTTTTAAGTTAAAAAAAATGGTTATTGATATTTTTTTATTGTTACATATCAACTAGATATTATGCACATGTACATTCTTTTTTTCTTTTTGTTATTAATATTTATTTTAAATGTTATATGTGAATTAGCTATTAAGCAAGGAATCAATTACAATTCTTCCTCATACAATTTTTTTATGATATGAATTCTATTAGTTGTGGCAACTTGAGATTACATCAAGGATTAACATAAGTCATATCAGTCTCTCACAGGGAAGGCCAGACCATAAAAAAAATGCACCCTTCATAGGGAGAAGAGAGACATTGTGAAACAAACAAAACCAACATCAATCAGGCCTAAATCCGTATAACAGCTCATCTAACTTGCACAAAACTAACAGCAAAAGTGGAATCATCAACCATAGTCATAAATCAATCGAGGGGATAAAAATCAGTACTTATGCAACAACCCTGGTTAAAAATCTAGGTAATAAAGTTAATAAAGGAAAAATAATAACCAATGTCATGGGACACGTTTTCCAAGTTGAATGTTGGGAAAAACATCCTAATGTGGGTGTTCATTTGGTTTATTATGGCTAAGAGGAAATTGGCAAAGGAAATGGAAAAGGCTTTGGAAAGGCAAAGAGACATTAATTGGCATTCTATTTATGAAAATAATGGAAATTAGGGGAAAAGGAAGGTGAAAGGTCACATGTTGAATGTGAGGAGGAAAATGAAGGAAAAATAATGGAAAATGAAGAAAATAGAGGTCTCATTGATTGTTATCACAAAAAATTGACCATCTAGCCATAATTTACTAGATGGGCTGAAGTACACCATGTAGGGCCAATTTTACCATAGTAAAATTGCTTTCACTATGAAAAATTACTTAATAAACCACATTTGTTAAGTCACTTATAATTAAACACATGGAGAATAATTAAATAAATCATTATTTATTTAATTATCTTCTAGGAATAATTAATTAAACCATTGTTTAATTAATATTCCTTGTCACATTTGACCCAATTATGAGAAATAATAGATAAATCATTAATTATCTTATTTTTCTCTAGGAATAATTAATTAATTATTAATTGGTTATTATTCCTTGTCAAGTTTGACCAAATCCCTTAGGAATAATTAAATAAATCATTATTTGTTTAGTATTCCTTAACAATATTTCATGACATGATAAATATATCATTTATTTATTTATTATTTCTAAATAAAGGTTTAAATACTTTTTTCCCTCCAACCAAATATAATAAAATATTCCAAATGGTTAATTCTAGAATGGGGTTAATAATATTTTATTATTGCTCATTATTCGAGGATAACCTAATATTTTGTTATAAACAGAAGGGTTTTCAATTCATTCTTCATTTTCGATTATTTTCAATGTTGCACTCACTATTGCAGCTCTGATTATTGTCATTTTCGCACACCATCTTATTTTTCATTTGAGTTCTCATTGAGCTCAAACATTTTATTTGCTGGGTTTTACACATTATAGAGGAGAGAGACTCTACAAAAGCTAAAGACATTGAGGATAGCTAAGAACCCATCCCATAGAGGGGGACTGGTAACATTATTTGTTCCCTTCACAAGTGTTGTTTAATAAAATATATTCTTTATATATCTTGTTTCCATTGGATTATTAGAGTTATTTGTGCTTATTTTAATATTCCATTTTGTTGTTTAACTATGTATGTTGCATAAATCAGGGCTTTGGCAGGTTTTGTTTCCATCATTTGTTGAAAATATACACTGATTAACAACCATTTTTATTGTTAGGGTTGTTTGTCATCCACAACCTAAAGTAGTTTCTTTTCATACACATTCAAGAATAAAACACTCCAACAAATTGGGGATTCCACTAGGGACCTTCTGATTGTCACTAATAAATTGGCAACTCCATGACGTTTTTAATTCAGATTCAGAAACCTAGGTGACCTTCAATTTTCAGCTTAGGGTTTTTCTTTTTTCAGTCTCTTAATGTTTTTTACTAGCATTCTAACCCTATATTAGTCAAATTTCTAGCTTCCACAAGTTTTCTAGTTATTTCCGTAGGTCATAAGAACCATTCGCGACAAAGACGACAATTTTTTTTTAGACTTGCCACCTAATAACTAAGGAGAAAAATCACACTTTTCTGCCCCAAAAGTGCGATCTAGAGGTTCAAAGTGCACTTTTTGTCCCAAAAAGTGCGATGTCCCCCTAAACAGGTCAGTACCTACGATTTTAGGTTTTCTAGGATTTTTTCTGATATGTTTTTGGGTTTTTCCAAGAGTTGTCTGCTAAGTTGGTGGACCACTGCCTTAACCCACTTAGGCCTTGATACACTATGTTTCGTCTGTCGAAGTGGAATTGAGCCCCTTAGGGCTTATAGTACACTTCCACCTTTATAGGAGGAGTTTAGCTTAGTAAGGAGTTTGAGTTTTTGCAGAGATTTCAGCCATATTTTCTAGATCTGTACCTTCCTATTTCAAATCTTCAAAGATAGGTTGTTTCAATCCAAATTTTCATCTTAAAACTTGCTTGATCATTTGCCTTAGGGTCCCATTTTTTTCCCTAGGTTTAACACCCATATCCCTATCTTTTTGCAACAATTTTCCTCTCTAGTTTTTTGTTGTTGCTGCACCACTTTCCAACAACATAGTTTCATTTGATCCCAATCACATCGACGCTTAAATATCTTGACCTTTTTCATTTGTTTTCAGTTGATTTCTCCACCAAACAACACAGTGTTTGCAAACCCATTTTGGGTGGGGTTTAGAGAGTTGATTTTCTATTCATTTTCTATTTTTAATTTCACTTTATTTCAACAATCTTTTTCTTTTTTCAAACACGATATGGGCTTAATTAATAAACACACTTCCACACACAATCACACCTTTAGTGAAGGGCGCTTGGTTTATATTGCGAAGCCAAACTTAACTTAATTAATTTATTTCCCCACACAGAGACAAAAACATCTTGTTGATTTCCCTTCACCATTTCTGTGTCACTTGTGTCTTACAACCATTGCACCACCAAGGCATTTGTCATGGAGAATCTTAGGCCTTCATCCCTAGTTTTTGCTTGGGCATATTACTCCTCCCCATGGGGTTCGATTTCATAGTCCCCCGAGTACCCAGATGACTCCATTAGGACCAACTGCAGGTGCAAGAAACCAACCTGGTGTTGGCTCCGGCTCTACCCCAATAGCCACATCTAGTGGAACCATCTCAGGAACTGTTTCGACATCTCCCATTCTACCTTTCATGGCTTGGTTAAGCCTCCCATATTTTAGCCAGTTGATTAACGCACCTATACACCATGATGTTGGTTGGCCAACTATGTCGACTAAGCTCCCCTCTGACATTCCAAAGTTTGAGGGTAATTCTGGAGAGGACCCCACCAATCACATCCACTCCTTCCATATGTGGTGTTCATCCAACTCCGTCACCGATGATTCAATTCATCTTCGGTTATTCCAATGCACGCTCACTAGAGATGCTACGAAGTGGTACGTTGACTGGCTAGATGCCTCTCAATCCACTTTTGTGATGTTTTCTAAAGTGTTCCTTTCATATTTTCAGTTACCTCTCCGATACAACAATGGTACTAAGTTCTTGACCGCATTCTATCAGTCCTCTGCCACCCGCCCTTCTAATCATGTTCAAGAATGGCATAGAAGGAGGAGCACCTGTCATGCTCCACCCTTCAAAGACCACGTCTACCTCAATTGGTTTCTTAGGACTCTTTTAGCACCTATTTCCAAAGAGGTTGCGTCTCACTTTCCTCAAATAGAGGAAGAGGCTCTCCAAAATACTTTGAGATATGACTTAATTTATGCTAAATCTGATTATGTCTATGTCGTTATATCATACCTCCCTCATCCTATTGGTGCCAATGCACCTAGGGCATCTCACGTCATTGATGGTATCGTTGGAGCTATTTCATATCCTTCACCATATACTCAGCAGAGTTATGGCTATCCATAGAGCGGCACCAGTTCCTCCAACACTTATGCCCCTCCTTCCAGCAATGTGCATGCAGGATTAAGCACCTCTTATGCAAACACCCAACCACATTAGCAGATGTTGGGTCCAGCTAGTACTCAACCTATCTACCAGACTGTTGGCCCTTTACCATTTTATACATATGCACCATTGAGCACTCTAGCCCCTCAAGTATTAGCGTGCAACCTCCCATGCATCCTCAGCCCCAACAGCCACCGCCCCTCAAGGTCAAGTATTAGCATAGTAGAGTGTAACTAATCCCCTAAATTCGAAGGAAAAAAATAAGGGGAAAGGTAACCAGGGTAACCAAGGTAATAAACCTAATCAAGCCCAGGGGAACCAACCTAACACCAACAACCAGCAACAGGGTGACCAACCCAAGCAAAACAATGATATTCATATGAACAATCCTTGTGCATGTTTTGGTTTACATGGCCATTATATGCATGATTGTCCCCTCTTACTCCGGATGCGCCAAATGTGGGAAGCCCAAGCAACTTCTAGAGGTCGACTTCCCATGCAGCAACCACCTCAGAATCCTATGCCATATCAACTAGCCATGCTCACAAATCCTTTCCCTCAGCAAGGATTTGTTGCTGCTCAACCTCAGCAAGATCAAGCAGCCCACCTTTCCCAACCTTCTAGTTCTTCTGACTACCAGATCCTCATGATGAATTCTGGCAAGGTTAATAACTCTGATATCAACTTGCAAACTTGGTCGCATCAATATGACAAGCCATTAACTTTTTCCACCACTAAGCCCAAAACAAAAGCATCTACTCAGCCTCTTATGACACCAAATGGTCCACTACAGATCCCTAAAGCTAAATTTGAGTCAATTCCTAAGATCCCCAAGGGACCATTACATTGTAATGCGACTTCTAACCGAGCTACCCATACATACAGTATAGTAGATGACTTGGCACAATCACCTACTGCTATATCAATGTTGGAGGTGCTCCATTCATGCCTATCTCAATAGAAAGCTCTACTAACTGCTTTGGGTGCAATAGATCCTTCAGAAGATCATTTGATTGTCTTTCTTATTGATACGTCAAAACATCCTTCATTACCTCCATCCATTGCTTTTCAGGTACTAGTCAGAGTCCATAATGCCATCATCTCCTGATGCATTATCAACAAAGGCACATCCACCTGCATGATGCCTGATGTTTTTTGGAAGCAACTCAAGTCACTTGAGTTGTCCCCATTCACCATCAATTGCATGCTTGGGACACTCACTCCTCCCAGCCTCTCAACATGTACCGAAATTGTCTAGTGACTCTTGCGGGAAAGATTGTTCATGTAGACATTGAGGTTATCGATGCCCCTTTAGATTAAAACATTATCTTGGGTTGTAGTTACACTTATGCCATGTTAGCCACTGTGTCTGCAGTTTTCCGCAAGATCTGTTTCCCCCATAAAGGGAGGAGTGTCACTATCAATCAGTTGAAATACTACGAGTTGTCATCCTTGACCTCCTATGAGTCCATTATCTCCTCGATGTACGACAAGCAATCTTCTAACCCTCTCACTTGTGTTTCACCCAGAGTCTACAAATATTCCTCATTATTAGGTGTTTTCCCCGGTCCTCCCCCTCCTATCTCTGAGCCTAGCTCTTTGAGTGTTTGCATGTTACAAGTGTCATGGGTTGTTGTTGCTCAGAAGCATTATGGTACATCTAATCAATAGCTAGCTCCCCAGCACCCTACTGTTACCATCTCATCCAAGCCATCTGGATCCACCCCCCAGGGGACCTCCTCTATTTGTGGGTGCCTCTCTTTTGATCCCACCATGAACTATTCCTCCAGGTCTCAACCATCTAAGAGTTATTCCATTGGGACATTACCCTGCAAGATAGATAATTTTCTTGCTTCCTCCTCATAGAATATTTTCTGTCCCTATCATGGCTCTGTTGATTCTCCCTAATATGAATTTGGGATCCCATTTTGGTACATTGATCCCTAAGCGAGCACTCCACCTGGTTAGCTCAGACCATATCATCCTTTGACCCCAGTTCAACCAATCCCTAAAACCCTTGTCACTGCTCCAGTTCCACCGCACTTAACAGGAACCCACTCCTGTTGTGAAAGCATCTGGATAGGGGGGAAAAGCCAAGAAGAAGGAACCTAAGGATAAGGCTCCCCAAGCACCTTTAGCTCCCAAATCTCTAAAGCTAACACCTCCGTGTGATTTTTTTGAGGTTTTTGTGCATGCCACCAATAACTATCCTGAGCTTCCTCATCTCAAACCTTTGGTTCATGAAATGTTACCTGAGTCAAATATCCCTGAGGTCCAAGTTACCATACTGAGACCAGCCAAGAAACTCAAAACGTTGTGCACAAATCACCCTTGTGCCCTGTGTAATCATTATGGTCACTATTCCCATTGTTTCCCTCATCTCTATGAATTTTCTGATTGCCTTTAAGCACTTTATGAGTTCAAGGCTACTTGTAGTGGATCACCTACCTAGTACACGAGAACAAGGGGACTCTAGTCCCACCATCGTGATCCCTCCCCATGTTGTCAAGATGACGGAATCCATGGTCCATATACTTTACCTGTTGTCATCCTTGAGTTCCTCACAAGAAAACCTTTCTGAGGTTTCTGCACATGCTTCTATTGAACCTCCTTCGTTGGAATCCTAGGTCTCAACATCGGTAGATTTTCCATCTACTAGCTCATTGTCTACCATTTCAGATGATGTGTATGTGAACCTTCTTTCTTAGGATGATGCACCAAGTACTGTCACCGCATCATGTATTCATATTCCTCCTATCCACCCATCTTCCATTCTGATGAGGACATCATGGAAGCCATGACTACCCCTCCTTCTAGGGGGCATCACTCCCACCTTTGCATACTAGATCAATCCCCTCCATCACACATGTTTGCGAGTAGTATCCCATTCTTGGGGGCATGATGGTTTTCCCCTAGCCATCTTCTCAATTTATTAACATAAGTCTCGGCCTATATCCCATCGAATATAGGTATGGTCGATTATCCTCCCATTCCTCAGATAGTTTGTCTTATCAACCTCTCCGGTGAGCCATATTCACATCGCATATCGTAGACGTTTAATGCCATATCTTCAACTATTATACTCTATGTCATATTACCTTTACAACATAGTCCCCATGTTTGACTTAGTGGGTGAGGATAAGTCTAGACCTCCTCTATTAGTTCATTCTCATTTTCCTCTTCCCTTAATTTTTCACCAAGAACCATCATTCCAAGAAGCATTAAGTCCATCTTTAGAAAAGTAAGGCTACTTGCCTGAAAGTCACAAATCCTAATTCTGATGGTTGGTTTATTTGCTATGACCTCCACAAGATTTAAGGCCTTCTCCTCCTATCAAATTGGAAGGGAAATTCCCTTTTATAGGAAAACCCATTGTTTTTTTGTCGCCCATTGCAACCAAACTGTATCTCAGTTTGACGAACCATCAACACCATTGGAAATTTATCATCGAGTACTATAATGGGTCTCTCTTAGCTTTTGATGATTTGACACTTCACTAGGAAGCCATTTTTCGAAGAAGGGCCACTTTGTCACCTCTCAAAATTGAATTTCTTCATATTTGATGCTTGTACTTTAGGGACCACCTCCCCTTGGCACTTGTCATCCACATATCAATTTTTTTCATCAGAAACCATCATTTTCTCATGATTTCATGGTCCCCACAAGGCCTATTCTATGTGGCACCGTCATCAAGTCACCCTTGTTCAGAGCATCTGCGATGAGTCACTTTTACATCCTTGGAGTTTGTTTCGTATCCCATTATATCATGTCACGTCATTCCATCCATATTTTCATACCATTCATCCCATGTTTCCCATTTTGTCCTTCAGTCATACTGTCCACCATCACCTCCGAAGTTGATTTAGTCGCTGCCAGGTCAACCATGCACTTTATCCTCTAACAAGGGAAGTTGTATGTTTGTCCCTCAGTCCCATTATCACCATTTTACCTGGTGTTAGTCCATCAGTCACATTAGTATTTTCCCTCATGCCTTAGCTAAGGATCCTCATTGCCTTAGCTATGGTGGTCCCTATTCTATTGACATCATCACATCTATTCTAGAAGAACGACCTAGAGGACAGTGTATCTTGGTTCCATCTTTCACTCTTTTTTGGTGCCTCAGATCAAGCAAAGGGAATCATCATTTCCCTTTGAATTGTTTGCTTCATGCTCATGATTCATATACTTGACAGTCTAGTGATGCAGCAAGTTTTACCTGTGATTCTCAGGTGTATGTGAGATGTTTCAGACCTCATGAGGGGGTGGCCCCTCAAGTAGCCCCCCACATGCCTAGACTCTTTCCTATTACGCTACAACCTTAGATGTATATCTGTAGATTTTATGTGTTCACTTCCTACCAATTGCATCATTCATGGCATGCATGTCTCCCTCAGATGATCCATTCAACCTGTAGAGCCCTTTCCTCTTCAGCAGGGCTTATTTGGTTGTTCTACCCTCCCTCCCACCCATTTTTTGAGGGAAGGGCCATTATATCTCATGTACTCAGATGTTAGTGTATTCAATACTAGCTCATGTTTTTTCCAGTGCACTATGTATATGGGACACATTGTATTATTTTTTGGCTCATTTATGCCAGCATGTCATGTACCAAGCAACATGTATTTTATTGCTCAGTTTCATGTTTCTGGGTGAATCATTATTTTTGTACTAAGTTATCTCAGCGGGTATAGGTATGCCTCCCCCACCTCACTAAGATCTAGTACCACAACATAAAAGGAGACTTGAATTGGTCTCGCCCCCTCTATCACTATCCTCTTTTCACTTCAACTCCATTGGTCTCTCTGTCTCTCTCACTCTCTAACTCCACTTCGTTGTCTAGTGATTGTGTCCTTACAATGTACTTTGGTCATATGTTTTGCTCCTAATAATCGTACATTGGGGGGCAATCTATTATCACAAAAAAATTTCCATCTAGCCATTATTTACTAGATGGGTCGAAGTACACCATGTAGGTCCAATTTTACTATAGTAAAATTGCTTTCATTGTGAGAAACTATTTTTTTTCCCATGGAAAAAGTCGTAATTTTATTCATAAGACAAAATTACATTTTTTAGATGCTAAAGAGCATATGCAGAGATACAATTCCAGTTTTCACAGAAAC
>APFE031327788.1:36895-58045 GCA_000404065.3 Pinus taeda
TTAAAAAAATGATAGATGAAGAACAATTCTTTTCTCCCTTTCTCCACCTTTCTCCATCCTCTAGAGTTGGGGGTAGTAGATACGATGGAGAGTTTATTTTCTATTATAGTTATGGGAGAGTCCTTGTCCGATTTAGATCCTTATGACCCATGAGTTCTCTTGTTACCAGATATTTCCTTTCCTATTGTCTGGGGATATTCTTGCTCTAAAGGATTACTGGGGGCTTCCTCTTGCTTTTGCATGTTGTGCTAGACTTTTTGTTCATCCTTTTTTTCTTTATATTATGTAGTCTTTGTTGTCTCTTCATCTCCATCCAATGGCTCTGTATGTTGCCATCCTTTAGGCTTTCTCTGTTGCTACTTGTTCTGATTGTGGATGTTTCTTGCCTGTGGACAATCACTGAGAAGGTGGCCTATTTGAATACATCCTCAACATTGAAATGTTGTGTTTCATAATCCAAGGATTATATCCACTGGGTGTTATTGAAATTTAGTATTATGTTTGTTGGTAGTCCCTGGCTGAGATCTACTTCAACACATATTCTGGAAAAGGTAAATATTCCCTTTATAAGTCTGTCTACATCAATCTTTAGAAATTTCCCCAAGGTGTTCCCTATAGTGATTAAAACCTTGTGGTGCCAGAAGTGTAATGTAAGTTTGTGCAGCCTAACCCACACTGGCATCTTTGATACCACCATTGTATTGGCGTTGAAATCTTGCAACCATGGAGTGATGAAGAGCCCTACAATGCCCCAAAACCATGGCCCCTTATTAAGGATGTATTCATTTTCCTGTTTTGTGTTAAATCTTACTATAAAAAATCCTTTGGGGCATAAGTAAATTTCATAGTTTGGTGTCCATGTAGTGTGGATCCAGTGATGCAGATCATTAGATCTGGGCCAATACCCATTGAATCTACAGATAACTGAGTGGGAATATAGATATGAGTACAAAGAATTTACCTTAGGCATTACAATGGTGAGAGCAGGATTCTTAGTTTTTTGTTCAACAATATAGGGCCTAGAAAGTGCAGGGGTTGTTGCAGAATTGGCTTGCGTTTTCCCTCTACCCTTGACAGCGTCCTTGAAGGAGCCTGTGTTCTTGGAGCTTGTATTCTTTGAGCTGGTTCCAAAACATCCACCTCGCAAATAGAGGTTGATGATGATGATCGAGTCTTTGGTTATGTTGTAATCCTGGAGGGTGTAGTTATCCTGTAAATTGCACCCCATGTAGATGAAATTTTGCCCTTGTTTTGGTATGCTAAGTAGGTTTTGTATTTTATACCGTAGATTCTGTATGTTGTTGCCCTTCCATAGCCTCAAGCAGTGATGCCTTCCTTTCGGTACTTTAATGAAGAACTGTCTGAGATCCACCTCTCTAGGGTTTGAGTCCAACTGAGTTTGCCCCCCTTCCATTGCCTGGATCGTCTGAATCCCAAATCCTAGATTGTCGCCCATCTGTTTGCTTGTCTGTCATTCCTCTACGTTGTTGGCCCAGGATTCAGGGCATAGGGGTAACTTGATGGTTGTGTGCCCCTATATATGGACTTT
This sequence comes from Pinus taeda, assembly GCA_000404065.3. Taxonomy (NCBI): domain Eukaryota; kingdom Viridiplantae; phylum Streptophyta; class Pinopsida; order Pinales; family Pinaceae; genus Pinus; species Pinus taeda. Next base: position 38,445 of record APFE031327788.1, read on the forward strand.
TTGAAGGTTGCTTGTTCTTCTAAGTGCTTGATCGCTTGGCTCAATAGCGGATCTGAGCAGCTGGCTGCTTCCCGTGGCGTGAATGCTCGATCCAGTTCTGTGCATTGGCCATGCAAGAGCAGCTTTGACAGTTTTGGGTATGAGGAGAGTGTATACAAAGTACAGGATGTTCCTTACCTTACAGATAATGCTGTGAAGGCTACTAGATCCAGCCCCATTAGCGTCTAGATATCCCTCCTGCAGCTCTGCCGCCACAGAGATCTGGAACCCCAAATCAGAGTTGTTGTCCTAGGTGTATTCCTTTACTGCTACCTTTCGGTGCTTGTTGTTATGTTTGCGACATACAGGAACAGTCTGTCGGAGATCAGTAGAGTGCTCGACACCGTGGATGGCTCTGTTGTGACTAGCAATGAGATAGATCTCGCCATTCCAGAAGCTAGATCAGGCATTTTCGCCGTTAGGTGAGGGAGTTGTGCTCTGAGTAGATTGTGTGTGTCTAGTCTGGCGATGCCCATGGTTCCCTTATTCCTCAGGCTACTTGGTTAGATTTATGAGTACGATCAGTCTGTTGCTGAATGTGGAGATCATGCCTAGGAGGTCGATCGAGTATATGATGGCCATCTCCGTAGCAATGTACCCTTTCTTTATGCCACACAGAGCCAATGTTTCCACCATGGCCGTGTCTCTGGTGTGAGAAACTACTTAATAAACCACATTTTTAAGTTATTTATAATTAAACCCATGAAGAATAATTAAATAAATCACTATTTATTTAATTATCTTCTAGGAATAATTAATTAAACCATTGTTTAATTAATATTCCTTATCACATTTGACCCAATTATGAGAAATAATTAGATAAATGATTAATTATCTTATTTTTCTCTAGGAATAATTAATTAATCACTAATTAGTGATTATTACTTGTCAAGTTTGACCAAATCCCTTAGGAATAATTAAATAAATCATTATTTGTTTATTATTCCTTCACCATATTTCTTGAGATGATAAATAAATTATTTATTTATTTATTATTTCTAAATAAAATTTTAAATATTTTTTCCCTCCAACCAAATATAATAATATATTCCAAATGGTTAATTCTATAATGGGGATAATAATATTTTATTATTGCTCATTATTAAAGGATAACCTAATATTTTGTTATAAATAGAAGGGTTTTCCATTAATTCTTCACTTTCAATTATTTTCATTGTTGCACTCACTATTGCAGCTTTGATTATCATCACTATCGCACACCATCTTCTTTTTCATTTGAGTTCTCATTGAGCTCAAACATTTTGTTTATTGGGTTTTACACATTATGGAGGAGAGAGACTCTATAAAATCTGAAGACATTGAGGATATCCAAGAACCCATCCCATAGAGGGGGGTTGGTAACATTATCTGTTCCCTTCACATATGTTGTTTAATAAAATATATTCTTTATATATTTGGTTTCCATTGGATTATTGGAGTTATTTGCGCTTATTTTACTATTCCATTTTGTTGTTTAACTATGTTTGTTGCATAGATCAGGGCTTTGGTAGGTTCTGTTTCTATGATTTGCTACAAATCTACACTATTTAACAACCATTTTTATTTTTAGTGTTGTTTGTCATCCATAGCCTAAATTAGTTTCTTTCCATACAAATTCAAGAATAAAACACTTCAACATTGATAAAATGGATTCTCTAACTTGGCCCTAGTTATTGATCCAAAACGCGAAAGTGGAATACATCTAGCTTCCTCCCAGAGAAATCCTCTTTAGGTGTGATCATTACAAGAATTTTGTGAGGGCTCTTGCTCTACAACTAAACATTTGTATTACATGTCTATGCCCATGGGTATAGTGGCAGTCTTTGATCATGTAACATTGCTCTGCAACCCCTAAAATGCTTCTATTTTTCCTCTCTGCCACCTAATTTTGGTGCGGGTTATGAGGTGCAGTCAAATCCCTTCTAATACCTTCCTTGGTACATAATTATTTGAAGGAATTAAACACATACTCTCCTCCATTTTCACTTCTTAGGGATTTAATTTTTTTCCCGGTCTCATTTTCCATTAAGGCTTTGAATTCAACAAACTTTGAGTAAACCTCTTCTTTCTTCTTCATAAAATAGATCCAACATTTGCGGGAAAAATCATCTGCAAAGATCACATGATACTTGTGCTTTGCAACTGAGACTGTAGAAAATGGTCCACACACATATGAGTGAGATTGCTCCAAGATGTCTCCAGCTCTACTATCTCAGACCTGGAAGGAGGATTTAACATATTTTACAAATTTAATGCATACCTTTCAAACATCATGTTGATCAAGGGTGAATTCTGGAAGTTCATCAATGATTTGTTGCATTATTTTCAAATCTCCATGGTGTGGGTGTCACATGTGCCTATGCCAAAGTTCTCTAACATCTTGACCTTGAACACATTTTTCCTTTCTGCTCAATGTAGTGCATGCATTCATCTCTATCTTATAGATATTTTTAACTTGAACACCAATTTGTTTTACTTGTCTAGTAGCAACATGCTTCAAACAAGCTTTCCCCTTACTAAACACCACATCATATCCACAGTCTTCAAGTATAGCTACAAAAACTATTTTTTTCTTCAGACCATGCACATACATTACATTCTTTATGTGAAGATGACAGCTTGAATCCCTCTTAAAGGTGATAGTGTCAATCCCTTTGGTACTTTACCTCTCATCATATCCAAGTTCTATGTGTAATTGTAGGTACTTCTTCTCCAGACTATTGAAGAACTCCTTATTTCCTATCATATGAAATGAAGCACGAGAATCTAAGTACCATACATTGCCTTGTATATTACTTTCCATGCATGCAATGAGGGTGAAATTCAACTATAATTGTGATGTGAGAGAATCACCTCCTATTTCTTCTTGCCATGGTTCTCGCTGGATTCTGTCTTTCCTTAAACCTTCTTTCCTTTGTCTTTCTTTCGAAAGAAATTTTTTCTTCCTCATCAGTATTGGATGTGACATCATATCTAATGTTTCTTCTAATCTCCTCCTACACCAAATCAGACCAAAGTCTCTACCAGTCTGGTACTTTATTTCTTCCATTAACTGAATCTTGATACTTGTGTCGGGATTTCAAAAGTACAAGGAGTGTTAATCTAACAAGTTCGCATTTTATCCAACTCCTCCAAGTTCATCTCTCACCTCAATGAATCTGGATAGGTAGTGAACAATATTTTCATTTTTTTCCCATTCGAATGTTAATGAGCTTATCTGTCAATGGCAATTTCCTAGCATCACTGCTTCTTTGGAATAGATCTATGAGAGTTGTATATATTGCATATGGAGTCTCCTTGCCGTGAAAATTCAAAACCATGTGATTTATAACTCCCTCCAAAACAATCCCCTTGGCTTTTGTTGTGTCTTTCTTCCATTGTGCTAGTTGTTGATCATCTAATGTTGCTAGTTTTGGAATATCAATTTGTGTGTATTCTAGTACTCCATTTTCATTCGAAACAACTTCCATCATGTATTTCCATGCATAGATAGAGGTTCCCTCGAATGCATACTCATGCCTCAATCCACTAAAAGACATTGTTCTTGCAATGAAGAAAATTTTCTCCAAGAACTCTGCAAATTGAAAATTTTCTAAGAGAATATATGGAACCTGGTTTCTATGTAACATTCAATAGCTTTGATACCATGTAGAAATAACTTGAAATTTTTAGTTGCAAATGAAGTAAGACTGAAAACAATGGACACAAATTTCTTCTGCTCAATCTGCAAAAATGAAAATAATCAATAGAAACACATGCAATCACATGAAATCATTCAATCACAATGAACATAATATTTTAATAGGGGACCCACCTAGGAAAAACCCCTCCTTTGTTTTTATTAAATTAGATGATAAAATATATCTATTACAATTCCAACTTCAATCCTTGAAGCTCAACCTACACTTCAATATTTATTTCCACCTACTCTTCCTTCTTTGACCAACACTTAGCCAAAATAGGCCTCATCATTCCTCCTATTTCCTTATGCAATTCCTAAGGAAATTAGCTCCTAAAATATAGGTAAATCTCTTATTTCCTTGTGAAAATTCTAGAGTAATTGCTCAGCAACTATAATTCAAAACCTATACACTCAAATAGTATACAGTTGATAATTACATTGTGCCTTATCCTCCACCTCAACTAGGAAATTCGAATTCCATGCATGACTAGGGCCATTTTTAGTAAATTGACTAGTTAAATGAGAGATTAATGAGTTAACAATAGTGACAACTACTCAACTAAACTCCTACTGACTCTATTCATGACTAGAGCTCATATAACTAAGTTTCACTAACTATAACTCCACGATATTTCTAGATCTTAGCAATCAACTCATTCACAACTATATTTATTGCCCACAAACACAAATTGACTAACTTAACTAAGTGACTTGGCCATGTCACTCCTACTAACTGCAACTCTAGTCAGCCTGTTGATGTGGAAATTTTAATTTTTACATTTGACTAAGGTACAAGTCAAATGAATCCTTTTATTGCTACAATTTAACAATGTGTCACGCCTACATGGTTCCATGTCACCCTTTAATCCATGTCATTCACCCATGTAGCCTGGATTCCACTATGGGCTCCACTTTTTTCAATTCACATATTACATATTATAATGAAATCATGGGCCCTTCACCCCTACTCCATCCAATGGATCTTGGCCCATGGAAAGATTGATAGTTGATATCAAATGGTCCTTGTTCCCCGTTAACATCCATCAATGACTTTCAATTACAGACCTCCCCTCCTCCTCACCCACAGAATGGGGGGGGTGGGGGGATTCTGCATTCCACTATATTCATTTGATCAATGACCCATCAGAACCATTGATCATTACCACACCCAATATTCCAACCCTTGGACCTAACACCTAGCCATAAGGCCCCTTAAGACTCGAGGCCTCTTCGCAACTATCTCAGCAACTCTAGTTGATATTCCAACCTTCAAAAAGGTTTCGAAGTAGCGCCCATAGTTCTTACACCTATCATATGTCCCTTCTTCCAGGTCACATGCCTCGCATGTGACCAGGGGTTAATCCTAGGCATTGACCTTCAAATAAATCATGTCAATAATATTATATGTGTATATTACACAATGATCTCACTAGGCTACGAACTGGAAAGATGGAGTTAAATTTTTGTATGGACATGACCATACGGTCATCACTCATGGTCAATACACACGCACACACATTTGAGTCTCATTTCATGTCCTAGACACTATACACATTTATGGATGAGCTTGAACATTGATTACAGACCTTGCAACCTAAACCATGGCATGATAATCAATATATCTATCTATCTATCTATCTATATTATATATAGTATATATATATATATATATTTATATATATATATTTTATATATATATATATATTTATATATATATATTTATATATATAATATATATATATATATATATATAATATATATATATTAGATATAGATAGGATCTTCACACATGATCTCAATAGTTATGCACACACACACACACATAAGCAACCATCGCACCTAAGCTCAACAATTATGCACATAGGCATATCCCTCCTAAGCTTTTATTTATGTTCATAGACACATAGTCCTGATGTTCAAAACATTTGAATGCAATAATTTAGTTATTTACAGAGATTCACCCATCTCTTTTACACTTAGGAAATTTATATTGATTTCAAGCACAAGAGTTAAATATAGGAATTGAACCACTCCTCATATAATTGCACACGAACCAACATTCCACATTCATATAGGAAAACTTTATTCCTTAACATTAATGTAAGTACAATAAACATGTACATAAGATTCAAATGCACAAGTACATAAGTAAGCATTTATCTTATGATGAAGAACCTAGCAACTGATATTGGGACTATAAATGTCCACCCAACCTTAGACACACTGCATCCAAGCCTTTCTTGCAACTATCGCCCTTGAGTCAGATTCCAAAGATTGAGGTGGAATTCTTTGAGAGGAAATTCAGCAAATAGTGATAACTAAAATAGGATGCCACAAGGCCACACTGCCTTCACCCACCAGCTATATAATCCTTCACTTAGCCTTTCCAAGCATTACAAACATGATTAACACTCATGCCGAGATATCATAGGACATAGAATTATAGATCACTTTCAAGAGAATAAAGTCCACCTACAAGGGGAGTTTCATCAACTGGATAAGATAATATTTAGGTAAAGATATAACCTCTCTAGATATTTCATCAATGAGTCAAACACCTGAAATATTTAGCCCCAAGGAAACTTTTGGTGGTTCATCAGCCATCATAAATACCTGAGTGTCTCTTCCTTAGCCAGTGGTTTCATCAATCCACAAGCTCCCTAATGGGTTATCCATCCTTAAGGAAATCCACTGCTCTTTATAATTCTCACCCAACAAGCCCCCCTTGGGGCTCCTCAATTAGTTAAATTTCTCAGACTTATTCATTGTGTGTTCATGATCACCCTTCCTATCCTTGAGGAAATCTCTCTTTGTATTGTTTTTTCTATCCCCACCTTCATTGTATGTATGTGATTATTCATGAAAAGTCTCCCTTCGAGGACTCTTTCTAATGTACTTCAACAAACTAACCACCTCCCTCCCTAAGGATCCACATAGCCCCCCAATCTTAGATACTACATCCTCTGCTTTCCTTTAGTTTCTTATCGCATTCTTACTTACGGTCATGCCCAAAACAAACATGGGCCCATCCTTTATTTTTCAGTTAATTTATTACACATTCAGCTCATTTAAAACCACTCAGCCAACCCATGATTAATATTTAAAGTAATTGATTCCTTAATCAATCTCCCTCCTAAGAAACTGGAATTTGTGTCCCTTTATCTCAACAATTACATTAAATAAATATTGTTATTTTTAATGAGGAATATTAATTAGGGAATATCACACTAGCATATGAGATTTAGGGAACTAGCTAGAACATAGAGGTTCCCACAATATCTTATACCATCGACTACCTAGAAGAATCCCAAACCAAATCTAGCAACCTTGAGTCTCAGATAAATTAATACTTCCAATAAGTAAACACCAACACCCAAGAGTAAAAGAACCCTAGAGAATTCTAGGAAAAAAAATGGTAAAAATCATACACACCCCAAACACCCTTCTTCGAACTAGCCTAGTCCTAGAGTCTCCTCAAGATCCCCCAACCTTTCCATATCAAAATCAATAGAATAGACATGAAGTTTTAAATGGCCAACTACCCATTAATGGTGCTAGACCCACCAACATTCAAGGGATCTCCTCGATATGAAGTCCCAATTATACCTCACAATGTTTGGTGTACGAGTCCCATCCGGAATACAGTCTGGTTGTCGATGCAATGGGTTTTAATGATGTGCCTTGTCTGCGATAACACATCGAGTGGTGTATGGTGACTTTGGTGGGAACAAGTGTGTGACTCTACGGAAAGTCAAGTGCAATGTGTGGAGTTTCTAACACACAAAAGGAAAGTGAGTGATTCCCTTAGGAGTATATAGTAGTACGCAACTTGGAAGGAACACACAAGCATAAATACATCACAAGATATCCTACAAAATAGTTCACAAGTTAACAGTGATGGAAAAATACAACGGCATGCATTCAACAGTATTCATACTAATGGAAATGAAATAGTTCATAAGCATAAACATAAGTGAAATAACATATATTGCAAACATAACAAGAACAGTCCTATATTCACAACATATGCATGAAAACATGTTGGATCTATGATTTTATTAAGTGAAAGTTCCAATAATACATATACTATTGACAGACCACTAGCCCCAATAGTTGAAAAAGAATTCAACACCTGCTCCTCCAAAGAAAGACACTCCCTCTATGCTATGGAGAATCCAAGGCTTTCACAAACTCCCAAGCTCCTGATTCTAATCCTAATCCTAGCTAAAATATTGGCTCACCAAAATCCCTTTACATGAGTTATGAGGGTTTATTTGTAACAAATGGGGTGACCATTCACTTCCCCTTATGACTCTTGGACTTCCTTATGACTCTTCAACTTCTTTACAAGAGGACTCTTTACATTCATTACATCATGACTCTTCACATTCCAAAATTGACACTTGGAATTCCACTTACAAATTAATTACAAAATAATGTTATAATACACTTGTACCCATACAAGACAAAATTGGGTAGAGAAAACTAGACAACCTAATAAAACAAAATAGTTAAGCTTGATTTTGAGGAAACTCTAGCTCAACAACTTTCATTTGATGTTTATGAGTTACGTAGTGGTGCTAAGCTTTGTATTGCACAATGACACCCCCAAACTATTTGATGGTGTCAGGTTGGAAGCGAACTCTAGCCTCCATGGCATCTAGGTACACTAATTTGGAACCAGTTTTTGTTTCCTTATTGAGCAGGAGAAACATCATGTTGATTTGGAAAGGGCCACCAATGTACTTCTACATATTCTATCTATTTACTTCAAGATATTCCTTGATGGCTATATATCTCAAATTTTCCAAGTATTCTTCAATCGCCTGCTTGGCCTGATTCCAGCATTTGGTCACTGTGAGTGAGCAAACTGATGGGATTCATGCAATTCCACCAAGACATCTATGTTGTTATACAATCACGCATATGAGGCCTGAGTGTTGGAAATGAATGGGGTGAGTTTTTTGTTATTCTAGATGAGCATCTGAACCTTTTATTTCTCTAACTCTACCTCTTTCCTTGTCTTCTTTCCCAATTCAAGCGGTGCCCCTTTGTATTGCATTGACCAATCATGCATGGTAGAAATAGCTTATTGTATAGCCTTGAGATTTTTGACGTGACCTTTACATTTCTACTCCAACCCATGCAAGCAAAAAACTCCCTTATGCATGGTAACAAGCACCTCATAAAGATTTTGCATGGTCTCTCCTAGTTTCGATATTTCTCCGAGTATCACTGCCTTCAATTCTTCCAGATGGACCTGTGCAGGGGTTGCATTCTACAACTCTGCTCAGAGTTGTTAAACCTATTTCCTAACAGCCTACAAGTTCTTTTCCAATTGTTTTTTCTCGGCCATCAAATAGTCTATGTTTGACTTTGTAGCAATTGTGAAGGCCAAGTTGGTTGTAGAAATGGCACCTGGATTTATTCTAGTGTCTGTCATGGTCACCCTTTCTCTGATGAATGCAAGAGAGGTGAGGTCGTCTACAAAAATTTTCTTCCTCACTTGTACAATATTATTCTGAATCTCATCATAAGTAAAATTGTACGTGTCCATAAATGAACCATCATTGAGGGGAACAATTTCCTCTTCCTCTCTTGGAGCTTTCTCTGTTGGAGGATGGGGAGACTGAATGGTGACTTGCCATATACTTTGGATTAGGTTGACATCTTTATTTTTCGGCTCTGGATCCTCCTCCATGTATTGGATCTCAATCAGCTCCTAAATCTCTTTAGTGAGCTTGTTGTCCTACATATGCTTTCTCTCCTCCTCTAACTCTCAGTTATATTCTTTGACTTGTGTTCATGCAACTTATTCTTCTTCTACTCTTCACCTTTCTTCTTCTTCTTACTGCTTCTTCCATTCTTCCTCCAAGATTTTCTCTTGTTCTTCCGTCTTTTTTTATTCTTCTTCCTACATCCTCTATTTCCTCTTCTTCTCTACTGCTATGGCCACTTTAAATATGACTAGATCTACATTCATCTTATGGATTTTCTCTCCTCGTGGACTGCGCACAACTTTCCTCTTTCCCTTCTCGCACACTGGTTTGTGCTCTTCTACTGGTACTACCTCTTGAGTGATTTTTTTCTATGGAGTAACTTGCAAAGTGTAACACCCTCCTCCCACATATACCCAAGCAACCAACCAATAGTGGTAAACATGTGATGAGAGGATACTATGATATAATTCAACCTCCTAGGTGACCTTAAGGAAGTGGAATCGGTAGAAACACATCAAACAGACCTTTGACATCAACAACAACACTAACAGGAGCCATCCCAACCACTCAGGTGTCATTCCCCTAGGTCCCACTGACTTTTTAGGCTATTAAACCTCTTGAATCTCCCATGCTATGGGCATCCTAGCACCCAGAGAACTATGGGCACTCCCACAAGCCTACATGCTTGTGTCCAAGGACTACTTCCAGCAAACCTGTGCCAAAGTCTATGGGATTTAAGGCACTTTTCAAGCCTAGAATTCTAGCCACTACCCAGAACTTGTTGTAACTTTTAGAATCCATTAACCACATGATGACAAGACTAATCAACCAAAAATTAACTCCAAGACTAGGCCTGACCATCCCAAACTGAGATCAACATTCTGTCAAACACTTGGCATCAATGCAATCTTTAGGTCTAGGATACAAGACAAAGCATGAATGACTTAAAACTCTTGTGAGACATGACAAGAAGGATTATCACCTTCTCCCTTGAACTATTATGATACTGATTAGGTCCTCCATCCATGATTTTAACACTTACAAGTAAATACATGAAATAACCATGACATGAACCAATCAATTAACCATGCTTATAACCAACATAAAACCATGAAAATAACAGCGAGATAAAAAATATTAAATCCACATATAAATAAGTATAAAGTAGGATAACTTATCTTTCATTAAACATAGGAAAATGTGACCAAGTTCTGGACTTCCACGTCATGGAAAATTTTAGGGGCTAATGTTCACCCAGTGAGCTAATTTTCCATGATTTATCCACAAAAGAGATTCGCCAATTTCCAATTTTTATAAAAGATGATTCACCCAAATTTTAGAATATAAAATTATTTTACCTTAAAAATTGCCAACATTATATAGAGACTATATATATAATCATTATAAATTTGAATAATTTTACAAATATATCAATAAACATTTCATAGTTTGCATATTAGGGATTAGTAAGATTCGCCAATGTTTTTAAACTTCAAGAAATTTTTCCATCCTTAAAATTTTCCTTATGAATCCACATGCCACCCAACCATAGACATGGTTGAACCAAATATTCCTTTTAGCCAATCACCCTTGTGCCATATTCCAAGCATGAATGCAGGATGTCATAAACACATCAATTGAACCCATCTAGGGCTTCTAGAGGCCAACTACCTCAACCCATCAAATATTTATTCCACCTCATGGTCGGAAATCACAAGAACCATCATTGGATTGGTCTCTACCCAAGCCTTACAGAGCTCCAGAGCTTTGTTCCAACTCATCTTTTAGGTTTAGTAACTCAACCCACAATTGTTTTCGGGCTCCAGAGTTTTTTTCCAAACAAGGCTCTAGGAATAGTAACTCAACCCACAACTTTTCCAAGCTTCCACAATGTTTGTCTAACCAAGGCTTCTAGGACTAGTAACTAAACCCACCAAGGGCTTCCAGAGCATTTTCCCTACCAAGGCTTCTAGGAATAGTAACTCAACCCAAGTTGATATAAGGCTTCCAGAGTGTTTTTCCAACCAAGGCTCTAGGACTAATAACTCAACCCAAGTCATTACAGGGCTTCCAAATCATTTGTCCAACCAAGGCTCCAGGAACTATTAACTCAATCCAAGCTAAAAAAAACATGAGAACCAACCATAAAAACAAAGAAATGAACCCACAACACCATGGTTATCCAAGAATGGAAAGGCTAGGCAAATCCACTGTCAATCTAGGAAATCCTCCATGCTAATGACAGATCATAGCCAAGAAACCACATGTATGTGCCATGCATGCAAAAACTAGTGAGGAAAACATACATGCAACTCGGTACTTGTGAGAAAAACCCACTACAGCTGATGACCCCGATTTCTTCTTGCACTTTCCTGCTCTTCCTTTTCTTTCTTGCTCCAAAACTCCAAGTATGCCACACTCCTCTAAGGGTTCTACAAGAAGACTCTAAGTGCCCAAGAGTATGAGAGAAAGGGAGAATAGAGAGAGAGATCCAAAAATGAACTGAACAAGCTTACCCACTAATCCTCATAAGCCTTTTTATTAATAAGGCCTCTATTTTCTTCATTTTCCATTATTTTCCTTCAATTTCCTCCTCACATGCAAACCTATGACATTTCACCTTCCTTTTCTCCTAATTTCTATTACTTTCATAAATAAAATGCCAATAAATGCCTCATGGCTTTCCAAAGCCTTTGCCAATTTCCTTAGCCATAATAAGTGAAAGTGACACCCCACTAGGATGTTTTTGTCCAACATTTAGCTTGGAATGCACATCCCATGGTCGTGGTCTTATATATTTTTACTTGGATTTTTAACCAGGGTTGTTACAGAACCCTCCCCCTTGGGGGAACACTATCCTCGGTGTTCAATGACACCTATAACCAGCAAGACCATTGAAAAAAAAACATACTACCAATGGATCTTTATAACATAGCTCATTGCAATATTTACAATGACCATTTGCTAAAACATGACAAACATACTCTTTACTAGATCTTTATAACACAACTCATTACGTTATTTACAATAATAATGACATATACACACATACACATTTGCTTCACCCCACAAATAATCATACTATCTATGGAGCTTTATAAATCCAACTCGAAACAATATTTAAAATAATACACACATATGCACATTTTCTCAACCAACAGATAAAAGGATACAATGTCTACATCTGGAACAAAGGAATCTAGAGGCTCACGCCTCCACCCTCAAAGTAATACCAGGATTCACCTCCTTCCCATGAAGTCCAGAATCCACTTCAAGGCCAAATCTACATCTAATGTCCAAGGCTACAATCTTGCGCCACTTTTCTCTCAGTGAATAGTTACTGGCTCATTGTTCCAGGGCACACTCCCAATGTGCATTTGGTTCCATCTTGCAATGCTAATGACCAAGAAAATATATCCCTCACCTTCCCTTCTTTGCTCAATAGTCCCTTGAGAAATCAGGTCACCCCCTTCCATGCAATCACACACCTTCGAAGTTCCACTGACAGCCACATCTCGAGAAGTCCATCCCTTGGCAAGGCTTCCTCGCATCGGAAGATACAAAAACCAAGTCATATCCCTACCTCAAACAACCATACCAGTCATAGCATGCTCATGGAAATCAATGGACAATATTGGGTACCAATGTCCTACATTGGCCCTACTCCTATATGCTTCACCATCATATTGTTGCCTGTTCCAATTCCTTTTGTTGTTGCTGCTAATGTTTGCCATCAGTTTTGACCACCCAACTAAGCATTTCATGCTCTCCTATACCAAGCACATAATTTCCACTAGATTCAAAATAAATTGAAATAGCTTCAAATCATACCTCATTGGTGGCCCATCAATAAGGTACACTTGAAATTTTGTTTGCTTCCTATCACAACAAGTTAAACTAGCATCTTTGGCCAAATCCATGTATAAATGTATCACATCAAGTTAGCCCAAAACACAACCATCATAGATCAAAATCATAAATCACATGTAACCATCATAAACTAGAATCATATATCACATGTAATCATCATAAACTAGAATCATAAATCACATGCATAGTAAAACATAAATAAAATATTGATACTTATTCTTTAATCAACCCTTAGATTCTACCTTTGTCTTTATTCCTTATGCACACTAGATCGGTTTCCATACCCAATAAACACCTAGTGCCTTCTCCTCAACCATGTGCACATACACATAGTTTGCATCACACACATACAACCACACACGACATACAACACCATGCACCTACACCTAACATACCACACACAAACCTACACCCAGTAGAATACATACTCCTACATCTGGTGTACATGACAACACAATACATACACACACACCCGATGTACAACACAACACAAATACATACACCGAGTACAACATAATGAATACATATGTCATGATACCACAACTACACAATTCACATACATAATACTGCATGCCTGCAACACAGCATGTACAACCTGCACACAATACCACATGTACACCAGTACCATATGTACAACATGTACACAACACCACCAACACAATGTGTACACAATGCCACATGTACATCGCACCACATGTACAATGTAAACACAATAGCACATATACATAGTACCACATGCACAACATGTACACGACACCAAATGTACACAGTGCCACATGCACAACATCTACATAGAACTACCTACATACAGTGCCACTTGCACAACATGTACACAACACCACATGCACACAGAACCACTTGTACAATCATGCACACAACACCATATGTACATAGCACTACATGTACAACATGCACGCAACACCACATGTACATATCACTACATATCCAATATGTACATAACATCATATGTACACAACACTACATAACATGCGCACAACACCATATGAACACAACGTTGCATATCTATCATGCACACAGTACAATATGTACACATCACTGCATATCCAATATGTACATAACACCATCTATACCCAATACTGCATATGCAAAATTCGCACAACACTATCTATATCACCTTGTAGATAACATTGCATAAACAATATGTACAAAACATTTCATACACACAACATCACAGATACAACATATGCACAACAATAGTACCACTCATCCAAAACCATATTGTCTCTACCAAATAACCTTGCAACCAGTGTCTTATCCATGCTTGTCCCAATATGCCTTAGACCACACTACTTTCATTTCGATAATGTATCCCTTGGTATAGCATGTCCATAACATAATATACTATAATAGCATAATATCAATTCATGTCTACATGATTCTGACCTTGTAGATTTTTCAAGACTAATCTTCCCTCTTGATTCCTCATAAATTAGGAACCTCTTCATGTCATTCATCTGCATATGCAATCATCCCTTCACAAGAATGATTCCTAACAACCCTTGTTAGACAACAACATACATACTGTTACATAGTAATTTGTCACCGTTTGTCACCGTCCCTGTTACCCCTCTCCCGCATCTTGGAGGACCCATTCCGGGACTTGTGAGAAGTGACAAGACTTGAAACCACTTGCCTTATTTATCTCTAAACATGAGCTTCATATGCCCTTAAGACATCTCCTGCTTATTGCCCCTAAAAATAGCCCTTTTTGCATTAGCGTTGGTGCCCTGTGTTATGCCCGCGCCAATGGGGAAAATCCTAATGAAAGGGCGCGCCATTGGCGCTCTGTCCCAAAGTCGCAATCGCGCCAACCATGTTGGGAAAAGTTTTCAACCACTCAAACCTCCAAAGGTTCTGTCCACCTCATTCACCAAACTGATTCCAAGTTGAGTGAGGATGGTTTGGCTTCGAATCTCCTTGGATGGAAAGTTGTTTGCCACCATTCCATGGAAGTTTCCAAGTGATGAAGCCAAACCCATGATTATGGGGGATTGACCTTATCTCTTCCTTTTCCTCTATAAAATCTTGTTCCCATGGCTTGAGCAAGCTAGTTCTAGTTCTAAAAGTTCTGACCCTTGTGGCAATACTTGTGCTGAAAGGAAGATATCAAAAAGTTGGAGTTGCAAGAAGCCTTCTTTGTATCCATAAGGCTTTCCCTAAGTAAGGAGACTTTGTCACTAAAGAGAGAGATAGCTTGTCCCTCACCCCTTCAAGCTTTTGCAAGACTTGTGTAGCTGAGCACCCAGCCAAAGGAGGACTTGACGTCAGGACGCTGGTTGTATTCTCCTTTGTTGATTATTAATAATAGATGACTATCATTATGGTTCCATTCTCGTTGCACTTGTAATGGTTGATGTTGAATTATATCCTTCCTGACTGATGTATAATTGCATATATTAGATTTCACGCTTGTGTTTGTGTTGTTCTCTTTGTGTGCAGGTGTCCATTCACGTGGATAGTGGAGGATTGTGACCGGTCAAGGAAAAGGAATGTGGGCGACGTCTCTTCTACAAACTAAAGTGTTGGATCCCAAGTAGGTCTTCATCACCTACTCTTTATTTGCAATTAGGAACTTGCGTGATACCATTGTTTGATTGTTGCTAGACCTGTTCTGGGCTAGTAGGGATCGCCTCTATCCGTAGAGGGGATTTACCTCTCCAACACATACATACATATATACACATATAAATATTTTGATTAAACAATCATGGTCCATGATGACCCTGTCAAACATGACATACATACATACATACATACATACATACATGTATACACATATAAACATTAGCATAATCATAATAATAGCATAACTACCATATAGCATAAGGCCAAGATTAAGAGAACTTCCTTTATTCATGCACAACAAGCACAACATTGAGAATAATAGTTGCCAAGACAGTGAAGGCATATGTACCTTAAGCCTATTTACTTTACCTGTCTTGTTACCTTTCTCATCACTGTCTTGCCACCATCCATTATCCCATTGGACCAAACCAATCCGACTGATTGTCATATTCTTTCCTTCAACTAACCATTACTCATGCACTGAGTTTCATCTAGATCTTGCCTTACCTGTCGGGTACTACACAACTCTCCCTGAGCTCCATTAAGTTCCTCCTTCCCCCAACCAATTATCAAGGCTTTCAAAATAATAAATCCAATACCGAGAAGCAAACAAGAAGAAAACCATGGAAAAACAACAATGATATGACACCACAGAAAGGTGGCATGGCCATGCAAAAGACACAAACAAAACTGCAATCAAGCAAAACAATTGACCAAAATACCAAAAGCATAAGGCTAACAATAGACAACATGACTAAATTCCCATGCTTCCCTGCACTTCCAAAGGAAATCTCAACTTGAGCCTTCTTCAGAATTTCATGGCAGTCTCTTTTCCATGCAATCCCCTACATCATATTGCCATAAACACATAACTTCCAATGCATAAATAAACATAACAATACATTGGTTACCTTACATTGTTATACCAAGCACATTTCTGGCAACTAAACACATCCACACCATCTCTCAATGGACTCCAATTCCTTTGATAGATCTAGTTATAACTAGACACTAGTTGTTATACCTGTCAAATACATGTCCATGAATATAACACATACCCACATAATTTCAAGAAAAATCAAGGTTAAGAAGACTTCTTGTATGTAAAGAACTCATTCGTTTGGAATTAGGGTTTCCAAACATAGCCAAAGGAACTCTTTCCCAATTCCTTTCTCTTACCTTTTTACCTTGTTGCAATTGAGGCTTACTATGTACTGTCACATCACCCAACTGTTAATTATATAAACACATTAACTATTACCTTGTCAAGCTTATACGAAGCATGTTTCCTTGCAACTATTCACACATGTCAAACACATGTTCCAAATATCAAGACAATCATATCTATCAATTTGAAATCAAACTTTACCAAGATTAAAAATCATGTCATAAGCCATAGTCAACTCATAGTCATTAGACATAACGCTAAAACTTTCACCTATTACACTCAAGTACATGCCAGTTATCTCAACACATATGTGTTAGTACATTCATCTTAAAGAAAAATCATTCATTCAGGCAATCTTATATACACATACTAATATCATGTAAGTAATCAAACATTCAAGCACAAAATAGATGACATAAGCAATCTCATACCTTAATGTATCTTAAGGGAGGCTATCTTGTCTACACAATCAATCTAGATTAACATGATATAACTTCATGACATATCAACTCAAAATTAAAAAAGGTCATGATATCCATAATAGTCACTAACTAACATGTTCACATCAAAAACTCATAAGCATTTGTCATTTATGCATAACTATCACATATGTATGATCAGTCTAGATTAGTATAACAAAATGTCACAAATAATTCGACTCATACCTGAATGTCATAACCCTAACCATCTCCATAGGCCAATCCAATTTAGCATGATACATATAATATCAAGATCTCAATATAATAACCCTAATCATCAAGTTACTAGCATATAACAACAAAAAGTTGT
The DNA here is from genome assembly GCA_000404065.3 of Pinus taeda. Lineage (NCBI taxonomy): Eukaryota > Viridiplantae > Streptophyta > Pinopsida > Pinales > Pinaceae > Pinus > Pinus taeda. Next base: position 56,299 of record APFE031327788.1, read on the forward strand.
ATATCATGCTCATCAACAACATATAACCTAATCATAAATCTAACTATGATATAGCAACAAGTTAACCTATAACATACTCATCAACAACTTATAACATAATCATCAAATTAAATAACGTAAAACAAAAACAACAATGCATATAACAACAAGTTACTATCATTCATGAATATATGACCACATTGATTCACCAGCATCTACCATGCATGTAACCACAACAATCAATAAAATGGAAAACGTGTTTATAAACCTAATGCACATAAAAATCCATTAACTAACATACACTTTCCAAACATACAATACCTGTGTGATGATTTGTTCTTACCTCGAAGTCCATTGTTGTAACTTCACATTAATGATATTCATCTCCTTCTTTATCTCATCCAACACATTAGCATCATAACATATCAATATAATCATGATGACCTATTTGCATACAATGACCTTATGCAAAATAACATTCACCATGAAAATGCATGCTTAACAACTTATAGACACAGAAATGCATAACAAATGCATATACACGCATACATTCATGATGAAACATCCCGTAGCAACCTTCACATGATGACATCACTACAACCATGATCAAATGCAACAAGCACATGAACAACAAGCATAAGGAACACATATGGAACCAAAATGAATGCATGACCAACACACCACCCATCCATTGTGGGGGGTGAAGCATGTTTTGATACCTCTTTGTAACACCCTCCTCCCACATCTACCCAAGTAACTGGCCAACCAGGGTAAACATGTGATGAGAGGCTACTATGATATGATTCAACCTCCTAGGTGACCTTAAGGAAGTGGAATCAATGGAAACACATCAAACATACCTTCCACATCAGCAACAATAATCCCATAATCCATCCCAACCACTCAAGTGTCATGCCCCTAGTTCCCACTGATTTTTTAACGTATTAAACCTTTGGACACTCCCATTTTATGGGCATGCCAGCATCCAAAGTTCTCTAGACACTCCCACAAGCCTACATGCTAACCTCTAGGGACTATTTCCAGTGGACATGTGCCAAATTCCGCATGATTTAAGGAACTTTTCAAGCCTAGAATTCCGGCCACTACCTTGAACTTGTTGTAACTTCCATAATCTATAAACACGTGATGAAAAGACAGATAAACCAAAAAATAACTCCAAGACTAGGCTTGACCATCCCCAAATGCGACCTACAATATGCGAAACACTTGGCATCAATGTAATCTACAGGTCTAAGATACAAGACAGAGCATGAAATATTGAAAACTCTTGTGAGACATGAAAAGAAGGATCAACACCTTCTCCCTTGAACTATTATGACATCAATTATGTTTTGCATCCATCCTTTTAGTAATTAAAAGTAAATACATGAAATAAGAAAGACATGAACCAGTCAATTAACCATTCTTATAACTAGAATAAAACCGTAAAAATAACAATGAGATAAAAACAATTCGAGTTCATCTCCAAGAGGTGGAGAGGTTCGTACCTCACCCCTGTTGATTGACCTTGAATCTCAGGGGGAAACATAAGAGGAACAGCAGTACTGGTATCTCCATTGATTGGTAAAACATAAGAGGGATTAGGTCTCTGCTGACTTGTCAAAATTGTCCAAGCTAGAGAACTACTCCGAAGAGTCCTGCAAATGATGATTGAGACGGGATTCGGCATTTTCTAGGAAGAAGGATTGGAACACGACTAGGTCCCCATAAGTCAGTCAGGAAGCACTAGAACTTCCTTTTCAAGAAT
>APFE031327788.1:87626-118217 GCA_000404065.3 Pinus taeda
TTGATCAAGCAAGTTTTTACATGAACTTCAATCAGCAATCCTCCATGCTAATGACATATCATAACCAAGAAACCACATGCATGTGCCATACATGCCAAAACTAGTGAGGAAAACATACATGCAACTCGATACCTACACGTAAAACCCATTGTAGTTGATGATCCCAATGTCCTCTTGCACTTTCCTGCTCTTCCTTTTCCTTCTTGCTCCAAACTCCAAGTATGCCACGCTCCTCCAAAAGTTCTCCAAGAAGACACTAAGTGTCCAAGAGTATGAGAGAGAGAATAAAGAGACAGACCCAAAATTGAACTGAGCAAGCTTACCCACTAATCCTCAGAAGCCTTTTTATTAAGGAGACCTTTATTTTCTTCATTTTCTATTATTTTCCTTCAATTTCCTCCTCACATGAAACATGTGACCTTTCACCTTCCTTTTCTCCTAATTTCCATTATTTTCATAAATAAAATGTGAATAAATGCCTCATGCTTTCCGAAGTGTTTTTCCTTTGCCAATTTCCTTAGCCATAATAAACTGAAGTGACACCCCACTAGGATGTTTTTTTCCACCATTCATCTTGGAATATGTGTCCCATGACCATGGTATTATATATTTTTACATGGATTTTTAACCAGGGTTGTTACACGAAGTTCCAACAAAGATAACTGGTTCGCAGGACTTAGAGGCATTATAACAATTCTTCCATGGCCAATGAAAGGTCCCTCTTAGCTGCTAGAAATAAATCCTTGCACAATGGTCTCTACAAATATTCCATGGATCGTACGAATTGAAGTCCACAATACTGAATGCAAACTTTTCTATCGTCTTTCCTTCAGTATCCACGGCTTTTAGATTCTTAATCTCGTACAATCTGATTTTCATAAAAAGAGTTGGCCAAAGTGCTTTCTTCTTCCTATGAAAAGCTACTAACAACCCTGTGGAGAGATGATACACAGCTTCTTTCATGACTAACTTATCAATGGAATACCCTGGTGTTGACGGTGTTGGACCTGCCAACATTCAGGGGATCTCCTCGATATGAAGTCCCAACTAGACCTCAAACTGTTTGTAGTAGGAGTCTCAGCAGTGGATGTTAGTGTAATATCTTAACCATGGTAGTGCACAAAGGTAAGTAAGATAACTTTAAGTGAGATAAAGTGTGTGACCCTGCAGAGATTCAAATGTGATGCATGAAGGTTCTAACTCATGGAGGCGAAAAGGAAGTGTGTCCCTTAAAAGCCTATAATAGTGTGTAGCTTGAAAGCGACACACAAACAAAATGACATCACAAGCTCAAATGCAAAATAGTCCACAAATTAAAGTGATGAGTTAATCCGACAACACGCATTCAATAGGACTCATACATTTTCATATAAAGTAGTTCATAAGAAAATATGTAAGTTAAACAACATACATCGCTAAAGAAACAAGAATAGTCCAACTATAATAAAAATATATATATGAAAGCATGTTGGATCTAATATTATTATTATAATTGAAAGTTCCATCCATATATACACAATTGACAACCACTAGCCCCAATAATGGAACATTAAAATTAAGAACATTCGCTCCTCCAAAGAAGTATACTTGTTCTGCGCTATGGAGAAGCCAAGACTTGTCAAAATATTCCCAAGCCTTTTCTAAGCCTAAGCCTAGCCAAAATCATGGCTCCCAAATGCCCATTCTATGAGTTATGAGGCTCTATTTATAAAAAAGGGTGCGTTGACCCTTTGTGACTCTTTGACTACCCTCATGACTCTTCAACTTCTTTACAAATAATTCATTACATAATATGATGACCTTTCACATTCCACTAATGACACTTGGAATTTCACTTACAATATATTTGCAAATAATATTACATTTTCCACATGTACTCATGTAAGACAAAATATGCTAGAGACAACTGAGCAGGACAAAACACTATGACTCCAAAGTTTGGGGAAAGACCAACTCCACAACCTCCACTTGGTGCTTCTTGGTCACATATTGATGGCCAAGCTTGGTACTATGTGATGATGTCCCCAAAATACTTGATGGTGTCTTTCTGATAAAGGACTCTTGCCTCCATTACATCCAGGTATATGGTTTTGGAACCTGTATCCAACTCGTTCTGAAGCATGTGTAGCATGGTGTTGACTATGATAGGACAACCAATGTACTTATGCATGTTATGTGTGCTCAACTCTCAGCCTTCCCCGGTGGCCTCTCGCCTTAGATTCTCCATGTACTCATCGATCTCTTGCCGGACTTAGTTCTTAGTATTGGACGATAGCAAATGGCTTCACAACCATGGTTGGTGCAATATCAACAACCGTAATTCCAACAAGCTTACCAAGGACCTGAGCAACACAGCTTTGCAGGTAATGGGCAGCCGTATATTCAAAACGGTCACCATCAATCATATCATAATGGTTATGCCCATCAACCTTATCAAAGTTATCAGCATCAAATACATTATGCTGGTATGCAAAGACCAACTGCTCAGGCGATCCCATCTTATCTTGGGTATGCTTTGGCAAGCCTGAATCAACAGTTGCCTTTCGTAGTAACTTTAGAATTACCAGATTTGAATTGGCTAACAAATGATCCAATTGCTTATGCCCCTTGGTGGCTGGCGTTTCCTCATAAACTTCCATCAAATATTCCTAAATTCAATGGAAATCTGGGTGAAGGTCCGTTGAATCATGTGATGACCTTTCATTTGTGGTGTTCATCCAACACTCTGAATGATGATTCGATTAGGCTTTGCCTTTTTCAGTGAACGTTAACTAGTCTGGTAGCAAAATGGTACATCGAATTGCCTAGAGCTTCATTTGATAACTTCAGCGCCCTTGCCACCATCTTTTTAACCCATTTTCAGTTACCGATAAGGTATGAAACAGGAACGGAGCTTCTTACCAATTTTAAGTAGACGACAACCACTCACATATCTAATCATATTCATGAGCGGCGGCGTCGTCATCGAATGGTGAAAACATATGTTCCTAATCAGCGGCTAGCTGAATGGTTTATTAAGGCATTGTTAACTTCTATTACAGAAGATGTGGCTAAAGGTGGGGTTGTCACTTAAGAGCAATTCATCGCTTGTGCGCAATATCTAGACTTGATCTATACTCAGTCTGGCACGCTCTACGACAAAATCCCTGATGCTCCTAGACCAAAGTTTTTCGTTCCTCCTCCTCCTAAATCAAACAAAGACTCTCATGCCGGTGATGGTGTGATAGGTACAACAAGCACGAAAACCGCAAAGGATACATCTAAGAAAGCCCGCACGGTTCCGGTCAAAATGCAAATGAAGAACTTCTTGCCTCGGAGGTTAATGTCGTTTTGACTGACAAAGGCAAAGAACCAAAGCAACCAGGGGGCAAGAAGAAAGGGAAAAGCAAAAAGAAGAAACAGGATGATTTGTCTCCTGAAAAATATTCTGCAAACCCTTCTGGGCAAAAGAAACCTCCTGGACCATGTCTCATATGCCATGAAGACCATTGGATGAGAGAATGTCTGCATAAAGCTGAGATTAAAAATTCTTTAAGAGTTCAAAAACCTCAGCAATATTGACAAACCCGTTTCCAAACCCAAAAACCAATCTAGTTGCTAGCGAAAATGCTTCCCCATCCCAAGTGCTTATGTTGTCCATTTCAAAATAGCAAAATGATGCTTTGATATCGATAAGGAATAAATATTACGAGAACCCACAAATGTCGAACAACAAGGCTACTGATCAACCTAGTAGTTCGACAACAACTTCAACCGAAGTTGTGCCACCCATCATTCTTGAGCTAACGATAAAGCTACCAAAGGGAGTAGTACACAAATCGAAATTTAATCCTCATGCCAGAGTAGCACAGAATTATAATATAGTAAAGGACCTGGCCCAATCACCGTCCGCAATGTCGACACTTGAAGTACTGCAAAATTTCCCCTCCCAAAAGCAGGCTCTATTATCAGCAATAGGTGGGATTTGACCTAGCATATTCCAATCTTGTGGCCTTTAATCATAAATGAAATGAACCTCAGTTACCAGCTCAACTCACTTTCCTCATTCAAGTGAAATCCCTCAACAAAACTGTTCATCAAACAATTATTGATGAGGGGGCATCTACATGTATTATGTTAATGAGTTGCTGGAAAACTTTAGGCTCGCTACCCTTGTTGTGATCGTCAACAACGTTAAAATCATTCGATGGAGGGACATACACCCCGTACGGGATTTTAAGTAACTTGCAAGGTGAACAGGGGGGCAAAATGGTAGAAATTGATGTTGAAGTTATCTATGGAAACCTCGATTACAACATCCTACTAGAAAGGCCCTGGATTTATGCTATGGTCGTTGTTGTGTTGACATACTTCAAAAAGATTGCATTTCCTTTTCAAGGAGGAATTACAATCGTCGACCAACAAACCTTCCTCCCCAATAGTTCACAAGTTACGGGAAGCATTCCAATGATCCACGGAAGCTCTCAATCACTTCAAAATATTGAAGTAGGCCTGCTAAAAGACCCTACATTGATGGGTACTTTTGCCCTACTGCCTCCAAACAATCTGGCAGAAGTGGCCATGGTGGGAACCTGCAATATGGTATCTTCTATTCAGAGGATTTCTGAATATGATGTTAGCATGGATCATCGCCAGGTATTACCTCCAAGCCCTATGGAAATATTGTAGCAATCAATGTTCTCGGCCTAGGCGGCAAACCCAAAGCAATGCTCATCGAGCGTTTAGGTAGATAGGTCTAAGGAATATGGTGCCTCTTCAGATCCTTGGTCGCATGTACATTCTATAGACGAAGCAATCATTCATTCGATGATGATAGGAGAGGCACCATGTGAAGATTACCACCATTGTTCCCATCTTCTGGATTACAACAAAGATTCTTCCAGTGACCTTAATCATCCTTCAGTTTTTGATTTCCTATCAAATACTGTAAATACGGTGGATTCTGAGCGAAATCTGTCCAATATTGAAGAAGCTATCACCATAAATATCTCGATCAAACCAGATGTTGTAGAGAATATTCATGTCGGAAAATCTTGTTCTTCATCAGCACTGGAAGTATATTACGCTCTCTTTCGCAAGTTCAGAGATGTCTTTGCATGGTCATATGAAGAAATGCTCGGCATTGACTCGAGCATAGTTGAACATGAAATTAAGATGTATCCAGATGTCAAACCAGTACGACAATGGCTTCGGCAGGTACACCCGAAGAAAGTCGCTGCCATTAACGCAGAAGTTGAGAAACTTTTACATGTTGGTTTTATTTACCCAGTTCCTCTAACTAATTGGGTATCGAATATTGTTCCTGTGACAAAAAAGCAAGGAACAATTAGAGTGTGCGTCGATTACAGGGATGTAAATCAAGCTTGTCCAAAGGACAACTACCCTGCACCCTTCATCGACCAGATAATTGATGAATGCACCGGATACGAAATCTTTTCGTTTATGGATGGATTTTCCGGGTATAATCAAATAAATATCCACCCACAGGACCAGTCGAAGACTGCATTTATTTGTCCGTGGGGCACATTCGCGTACCATAAGTTACCTTTTGGTTTAAAGAATGCAGGGGCAACCTTTCAGAGGGCAATGAATCATGTCTTCCATGACATCAAGAACATCATTCAACCATATCTCGACGATCTTCCGACTCATTCGCGAAGGCGGACCAATCCTCTGCAACATTTGAGAGCTATATTTCTATGTTGTCGACACTACAAGATACAACTCAATCCGCACAAGTGTGTGTTTTGTGTTGGTTCTAGTCGTTTACTTGGATTTCTGGTTTCAAAGTACAGGATTCGTCTCGACCCATGTAAGGTTTAGGTAATCATCGATATGCTTCCACCTTCAAATTTGCTTCAAATTCAGAAACTCCAAGGGAAAGCAAAATTTCTAAGCAGGTTCATTTCAAATTACGCCGAACTTGCTAAAGGTTATATGCGTCTTTTGAAAAAAGAAATTCCCTTCAACTGGGATCAAGTGGCGCAAGCTTCATTTGATACTCCAAAGGAATCCCTAATAAAAGCATCATTAATGTACACTCCTGACTATCAAAAAGACTTTAACCGGTATCTAGCTGTAGCAGATACAACCATTGCAATGGTTTTAGTTCAAGAAGAGAATGGAATTGAACATGCCATCTATTATTTAAGCCAAAACTTAAATGATACAGAAAGCAAATACTCTTATGTTGAAAATCTGGCTCTTGCAGTTGTTGAAGCGGTACAGATATTTCGACACTATATCCTCTTTCGCAAAACTACCATTTTGTCAAATTGCAACCCAATGACTTACATTCTGTCGTGTCAATTGCTTAGGGGAAAATATTTGAAATGGATAGCTATTTTGCAAGAGTTTGATCTGGAATTCGTAAAATCTAAATAAAAGAAATCTCTGGCTTTCGTGGAGTTACTATGCGACTTCCCATCGTTGTCCAACGATTCAGCATTCAAAGCATCAATTGTGGATGAATGTTTGTTTCTGATATCATCGAGCGATCCATGTATGGAGATATAATCATCTATCTCCAAACCCAATCATATAAGCCTAATACCTCTTGCTCAGGATAACGACGTACTCGATACCAAGCAAAAGAATACATGATCGTTGGTGATACACTTTACTGTCGTGGTATCGATACAGTTCTGCGAAGGCGCCTCACCCATGAGGGTGCCGAAAAAGTCCTAAATGACTGTCATTCAGGTGCGTGTGGGGGGCATTAAATCTAGTTACGCTACGACACAAAATATTTTACGAGCAGGTTACTTCTAGCCAACAATGTTCAAATATTGCATAACTTCAGTCAGAAGTTGCCATGCTTGTCAAATCTTCGACCACAAAACCAGAATACCACCCACACTTCTGCATCCAGTAGTTGTTGTTGGGCCATTCGCTAAATGGGGCATAGATTTCATGACATGTAACCCAACCTCGACCGAGGGGCATGGGTACATCATAGTTGCAATTGACTATTTTATGAAATTGGCCGAGGCGATGCCTACATTGAACAACAATGGTGAAACGGCTACTCTTTTATTTTTCAATCATGTAGTCTCCAAATTTAGTGTTCCACAAGCTATAGTCACAAATCATGGATCGCATTTCCACAATCACATGATGGTTGAATTGGCTGCCAAATTAGGACTATCCCATGACAGCTCTACTCTATATTATCCGCAAGCTAATGGGTAAGTTGAGGCGATCAACAAAGTCCTCAAGCGCATGTTGCAAAGGATGATTGGATTCCATAAACGGAGTTGGAACCTAATCCAGTACTCAGCCTTGTGGGCATACCGGACATCAGTAAGGAATGCAACTGGATTTACACACTTTCAGCTAGTGTATGGCCTGGAAGCAGTCTTACCGATTCAGTGCGAAATTTCATCTCTCAAGCTCACAGTCGACCTTCTCCCCGAAACTTCAGAGGAAGAGGCTTGTTTCTTGGACTTAATCCAACTGGATGAAACCTGCCGTGACGCCACCTTGGCTAACAAAGTGCATAAGAAACGAGTCAAGGCACAATTTGACAAGAATGCCAAACCCCGTTTCTTCTCAGAAGGTGACCTAATCTTACTTTACAATCAGAAATCCGATAAATTGGGAGCAGGTAAGTTCTAGTCTTCGTAGATGGGTCCCTATATTGTTAAGCGTGTGTTAGCAAAAGGAGCCTATGAGCTAGTAGATTACGATGGGATTCCACTGTTGCAACCCCGAAACGAGTTGTACCTTAAGCGTTACTATGCTTGACTAAGCATAGTAATCTCTTCATATGCTTTTGTTACATTTTTGTTTTTGTTAAGAGTGATCGTTTTGGTTAGGTAATCCACTTTTGCAATTGTTGCAGATGTCGAACCTACAGGGATCATTTGTTGGATACGCCAACGGAGTGAGTCGTAGTACGCAAAACCTATCTTCTACAACCTGGGCCATCTTTGATCCAAGCAGCGAGTTAGTGAGTTTCAGAGGGGTATGTATTGGTTTGTCAATGAACAACATCGCCGAATATAGCGTGTTGATAGAGCTCCTCTCTGATGCCATCGCACATGGCATATGTTGACTTGTCGTCAGGCTAGACTCGCAACTTGTCATTCTACAACTTACCAGCATCTATTCCGTTCAGAATCCAGCTATCTATCGTATGTTCCTAAGGGTCAAGATTTTGGAAAGGCAGTTTGATTCTATTCAATATCAACACATTTCCAGAAACTTAAACACATTAACCAACTCATTAGCAAATTATGTGTTAGACAGACATTTGCAACATTTATAAAAGAAAAGCATCTCATCAACATTTGCATCAGTATTATATAACTTAACCAAAATAAAGCTCCGAAAATCAAAAATATATATAACTATTTATAGTTTTTCACATAATGTTCTTTGTCCAGGACAAAATCGAGCACATGACCAAAAAACTCAAAAATGCAAGGAAGCACCCTAGACTAATGGTGTTGGTGATAACAAGTCACTGCCTTTGCAATCATGCGTAAGAGCCTAGTCCATCGGCTCAGTACGCCACTAGTATGGCACTGTAATCTCAGAGATAACTCGTCGGTCCTCACATCTGGAATACCGAGGGTGAGGCCCTTGATCTGATCTTGCAATACCGCAAGGGTCTTGGCTACATCCAGATTGTGAAGGACAGCCCTCCCTACAGCCTCTCCTGCTGGAACAACAGCTGCTACCCTCGGGCACACTACTGGTCGCACTAGTCCAATATCTGCATAAACACGTGAGTTTTGACTAGTCTTGATAAACATTTAAAAAGCATAATAAAATTATAAAAGCAATAAACAGAGACATGGTCAAATATTTTTACCTATGACACCCCACTGCTCGCCGTCCGACAGCACCAAATCTGGGTCACCCCGGAAATCCATCCCGTTATATGGATACTCGGCATAAACCATCTGCTGACGGTTGAACCACTCAAAGAAGGCATCAAAGAATGAAACCTGCAATTGACCAGCATGTCTGGCCATAAGGTCAACCCATCTCTGCATCCGTGGCTCAGTCGGTGGTGGCAGACTGAGTGGAATGTATTGTGGCTACATCAGTGGGATCTTCTCCAAGACAAAAGTGGTAAAAATAGAACCATAACCAAAGTTCTTGGATCTTCCATTTTTCACCTTGGTAAGATGTTCTTTTATCACCGGAAGTATTGCATCACACCAGTTGAATACCTTTGGTTCAAGGCATTCCAAGGCATACTGCATATAGGACCTGTTGGGCAAGTGAAGAGCCACACTACCAGCCAATCTAGCAAAGGTAAATAAGATAGTCCTGAAGGACCGGCCAGTGACGTCTCTAATACTAATCTTGCCATACCTGCTCGGCTGAGATCCATCTCTACAGTATCAATGAATATAATCCCTCATGGATTCGCCCCCACCGATGAAACCTGATAGTGAGAGAGAGGCACCACACCTCGATAAACCGATCAAGAAGTAGATATCCTCAATAGTCAAAGGGATGGATTTACCTCTAATCTGGAACACTTGGCTGGTAGGATCCCATGCATCAAGAAAATATTGCAACAAGTTTCTTTGTTGCCTCATGCTAGATATGCAGAAGAACTTGAGCAAGCCACAATTCCACAATGCAGTTACGGTACTCAAATCATGTAAGGAAACCATGTCCTCTTCTTCATGCTCGTGTTCACACCATGTAATGACCATCTTGCTCCGATGAATCTCCAAAAAACAAACAAGAGAAGAATTAGGATCCTAATTTGCCAAAAAACAGGCAAAATTTCCATGAAAAATCAGTGCAAGAACTTTCCTCCTTACGCCCATCGCACCCTAGCTGTGTACTAGGTGAGATGCATACTAACTGGCCAATGGCTAGCCCAATATGCATCGCACCTTTCGATGTATACTAGGTTTGATGGGGAGAGAACAAATGTTCAAACCCCAGAGGCTCAAAAAAGTAGGAAAACATGCACAGAATAAGAAAAGGAAAGAATGCAAATGAAGAGCTCAGGTTTAGCTCCTACCTGGTCTAGACGGTGCCGAAAATCGTCTCCAGAATCTCCCAGAATTAGATAATGAAAATCGAGAGGGAAATGCACCTCTAGAGCTCCAACAATCCCAAATTTGAATGAAATGGTAAAATGAGAGGTAAAAACTACTTTTATGTTATTACTCACGTAATTCAAGTAAGACGTTAGTTTTTTTTAACTCATTTTCTAAACATGTATGTATATTTCTAATCAGTTTGATGGAGCAATTGAACAGGTAGTACGACTGTCAAGAGAACATAGTGTTAATGGTGAATCGAATATCTTTGACTATTATCACGAGCAGTTTTACGCGAAGTTCAAGCCCGTTAAAAAATAAACCTAGCAATGAGCATATGTTCCACCAGAGTTTAAGCTCATTAAAAAATGAACCCTTTTTCCGGTAAATAACCATTGCGATCGCATAATTATCAGCTTTTTAGCCTTGGTCATGTTCTTACCATCACCTCCACTCTTTCTAGCTGATCATACACCTCCATTTGGTTGTTTACCCCTTTTGAGGAATAGTTGCGACAAGTGATTCAATTAGCCATCTTCTTTACACTGCCATGATTGAAAAGTTCCAAACCTTACCTGGAACCAACTGCTATCCAAAATCATCACTCGTTCCTCAAAAAACGAGTCTTCTTTAAGCTCTTTCATCTGACTCGTAAAATATGAAAAGCTTGTCAAGCAGTTGGCCTCTCCAGCTCGTTAAAGTGATTGGAAGTGCCTTCACTCCTCTAGATTTTAATCTTTTTGGACCTGAGGGATCATTGCACAAAAAGATCGAGCACTTGTCTTATTCGGCTCGTTAAAACTATTGAAAAGTCATCCCTTTCCTATTATTTTATACTTTTTTGGACTTAAGGGGTTATATTACGAAAAAGGATTACTGGAGTTTCCTTTCCAACTCTTTTCAGACTCTCTAAAATTGAAAAGGACCAAGTTTTCTTTATCTTTAAACTCGTTAAAAAAATAGCGACAAACTTGTCCATGCAGGCAAGAACGAGTTTCACTGTCACTAGGCTTGTTAAAACATAGCGACAGGTTTTCCCGAAGGGCAAATTATAGAACAAGAATATGTTATCCTCCTCAAGCTTGACAAAAATAAAGAGGTACTGGTCAGAAATGACTGGAGAAAAACTGGGAAGAAAACTTGAAGAAACTTTATTGGTAGCAGGTCGCTCTTGAACATGACACTTTCACTCCATCACCATGATTGAGTCGGGCTGGGTTATTCCGTTCATCGGTCATATCACCATTGGTCCACCATACTATCCATTTTTAGGGTTAATGCTACCAATCCATTTCAATGTCACCGATATGTTCAAGAGAAGTCGCTCAAAGAATTCACCAACCTAGCTGATGTCTCATCCGCTGCAATACCTTCACGCTTCATTCTTTCATGGCCGCCACCCTGAACCTTGTATCATCAGATCGTTTTCACCTCCACAAAATCATTTGCTCCATTTCGTGTTGTAGATGTGGGATTCATTAAGGCCCTCCTACGATGGTCACTTCTTGTTGACATCAGCTCATTATTCAAGAATTTGACTTAGGAACAACCTTTTTAGTACTTTGAAGCTTTCATGACTCAATGGCAAGTTTCTCACTTCCAGCGACAGGATTACATCAATGGCCTTCAACCGAAAGATTTTGCGTGGTGTTTGATGTCAAGTCCCATTTTCACACCACGTGAATTGTACTGCAGTACCTTGAGGGTCATTATCATTATCGGTGATTCCTCTCGCGCTTGTTAACATCTTACATCATTGGTTGGTAATCAGGCAATGTATTTCCATCTTCGACTTCAGAACATCTTTTCACATGGATCGACTTGTACTTCAGGTGAAGATTGGATGAGTTTGAAGACCTTGGATCTAGTTTCATCTGCCCGGGCTGTGATATATTCAAGAAAAATAAAGACATCAAATGTACATCATAGCTGCACAGATAATCATCCAATCCAAAGGATGATGGCTCTACCAGAATCATCAGTTTTCCATACAGATGGTTGTTTGTCCAATGTACATGAAAATGAATTTATAAAGCTGAGCATGGGAAAGCCCGCCTTAGCTAGATCATGAAAATATTATGAAGATATTGTATTGTATTGTATCTTATTATAGTTCACCTTCCAGTTCGAAAAACCTCGGATCCTTGTGATAAAGCATTTCACCCGACATCAAAAGATTTACGACCTCATGCTTTAGGGGGCAGCTGTTATAGACATATTTGGGCACTGCAACCCCAATCTTATATGTCCATAAACCAAGGGCTTCTAAGTCCCTAAAAGTGTTGTTTCATACCCTAAAGGAACAAGGTCAGCTGATTACATCATCTCCCAGAAGTTCACCATGAAAAACTGCTCAGAACTGGTCAAAACTGGACCATCTCACCTGCTCCATGGTCAATGTGCGATGCATCCCACCTAGTGCACATGGGGGTGCGATGCATACTGAAAAGCCATTCTATGGGGTGCTATGGGCGAGAGTATACAAATGGTAGAGAGTTTTCAAGGTGGATGATCATGGAATCTTCCAGAAACTTCTCCTGTGACACTTGCCTCTCTAAATTCACCTAGGGATGAGTAAGAGATCATGAAATATCCAAGTGTAATTGAGAACTATCAGAGAAATGACACTAATCAAAAACCCAGAAGCTGACTCACCCACCTGCAAACATCTATATATGGATCCCTCATCCTAGAGATCCACGGGCTAGAATTTTTCATCTTGTAAGGAAGCATTGTTGGTTTCTCTGTCGAACATCATAGTGTTGGGTGATCTAGCTTTTCATGAGGTGAAGAAGGACTTTCATGCTAGGAGGATGGCACTGGGTTAGATCAATGGGTTGTAATCCTCTCTTCTAATACTTCTATCAATAAAGCTATTTGAGTTTTCCTCCATATTCTTGTATGTCTGAGTTGATATATGCATTTGTGTGGTCAATATATATCTTATCCTATATTGTTTATGATAGTAGATCTCTATGCTTTGATGGTATTATGCTGCTTTGACTCTACATGTGTTCTTTGAAGTGGGACAAGCGAGGAAGGAGTGGCAAAGATCTATTAAAGGGGAGAGGAAACAAGCAAGCAACCAAGCGAAAGACTGAGGTTGGTACTCTCTGCTTCTCTCTCATCTATTTCTCATAAAGGAAAACACAAGTAACTTTAGTTTGTTTGTTTCTAAGACAGCTACCCGTCTTAGTGGGACTAGTAGCTCTAAATGGACACTAGTTTTCCGATAACAAGTCTATGTGAGGACATACAACAGTTTCTCCATTAATTGAGGAATTTATCCATGAGTTAAAGAGATAAGGATGAGTTGTAATATTGAGCTGTAATTAGTTGGCTCATTTAACTGAATCAAGTCCAGTTAGATTAATTCAAATAGTTTGTTGAATTAATTGTGAGTTCAGTTAGTTAATGCATGCATGCATGTAACTGCTGCACTTCAGATAACTGAATATTCTCTCATAAATAACTCATGCATGTCAGTTCAGACAGAGACCCAGCTGAGATCAGATGGAGGGGAAATGTACTGTCAGTTGCTAGAATATTCCATTGTGAATATCTCTTACATGCGGAAGGAATTCTTTCCTTGAGGATTGCACAGTTACTTCTTCAGGTTTGGTGAGTATGATGAGGCCAATTCACACATGTGGCATCAATGGACCCCAAGAAAAATTGTGCAAGGAAATATGAGACTTGGAGGACTTGAGGAGGACATATATTGTGTCTATTCAGTCTATGAGTTGTATTGTTTAATTGCAGAGAGAGCAGGATAGATTGAGAGCTAATTCTTTTTGTAACTTGAACATATTTCCACTTGTATGATAATATAGAGATTGGGGTTTTAGGTTGAGGCTTTCCCTGGGTTATTCCTTATTTTTTATGTGTGATTGATTTCTCATTCTTAGTTATATGTGTTCTCATTGATCTTGCTCAATTCAATTAAGCTTCCGAAAAAGTTTGTTGTAGAAGTAGATCTTGTATTTTGCTTTAGTATATTGCATAATCTATTGATCTACAGTGGGAAATTCTACAAAAGTGATAAGGAAACAATGCCTCATAGCAAATCTCAGATAAGTATGAGACCCCTATGATCAACTCTGTTATTTACACATGTATATTACATATTTGTGGTATGTTCGACGAAATGTATGTCATGTCTAGTAGGGGTCCAGTCAAGTTCTTATTCAAGTCATTGCATTAGTATTGTTATTTCCATATTATCTTACTATTCTAAAGGTGTCATTAAATTTTGGGCACTAACCTGGGCTATGGGCCTAAAAATGTGGCTTAAATCCTAGGGACCCTAGTACAAAACTAAGAAAAATAGTCCCTGGACACTGGCTTGCTAGCCTGTGAGAGCGTCCAGAGGTCCCTAGACGTTGGCATGCCTATAACATGAGATCATCAAGACATCAAGTTGTCCAAAATTTCAGTGGGACCTAGGGTATGGCTACATGAAAGGTTGGATTGGTTCCTGAGGTTTCTAATGTTGATGTTGAATGTTTGTACGATGTGTTTCCGTCGGTTCCACTTCCTTAACGTGACTTAGGAGGTCAAATCATATCATAGTGGCCTCTCATCACATGTTTACCCCGGATGGTTGGTTGCTTGGATAGATGTGGGAGGAGGGTGTTATAGAGTGGTATCAAAGCAATTTGCACTCTCTTTGGGTCATATCTGATACTATAGAGTGGTATCAAAGCATGGTTCACTCCTTAGACTGGATGGGCGGTGCGCTAGTCATGCATTCATGTCGGTTGCATATACGTTGCTTATGCTTGTAGTCCATGTGCTTGTTGCATTTTCATGGTGTTGATCATGGTTGTAGTGATGTCTCCATGTGAATTTTGATGGTGTTGTTGTGGAATGTATCATCATGAGTGTATGGTTGTATATGAATTTCTTATGCATGGAGATGTCTATGTGTTATTATGCATGCACTGTCAAGGTTATGGTTATGCATGCATATTAGGTCAAACATGCATTGTGAGGTCATTGTATGAAATTATATCATTATGGTGATATCGGTATGTTAGGATGCTAATGTGTTGGTTGAGATAGAGTAGGAGATGCAAATCATTAAAGTGAAGTTGCAACAATGGACTTCGGGGTAAGAGTAGATCATCATACAGGTATTATATGTTTCGCATGCAGGTATGTTAGTAATGGATTGTTATATGAATTATGGTTATATACATTAGGTTTATGTACATGTATGTGATGTTGTGGTTATATGCATGATAGATGCTAGTTGATTAATATAGTCATATGCACATGTGTCAGATAGTCATGAATGATAGTAACTTGTAGTTGTATGCATTGTTATTTTTTTTTATGTTAGATAACTTGATGATTATGTTATATGTGGTTGATTAATATGTTATAGGTTAATTTTTTTTGTTATATGATCATTAGCTTGATGATTAGATTATATGTTGTTTATAAGCATGTTATATGTTAACTTATTGTTTTTATATGTTAGTTAAGTTGACGATTAGGATTATAGCATTAGGATATTGATGTTATGTGTATCACACTAACTTGGATTGGTCTATGAAAATGGTTAGGTTTATGACATTCACGTATGAGTTAATATGTTGTGATATTATGTCGTACTAATCTAGATTGACTATGCATATGTGATTATTATGTAAGAATGATAATTGTTTATGGGTTTATGATGTGATCATGTTAACTAGTGACTATTATGGATATCATGACCTTATTTGGGGTTGACTTGATATGTTTTGAAATTATATCGTGCTAATCTGGATTGATTGTGCAAACAAGATCGCCTCCCCTAAGATACATTAAGGTATGAACTCGCTTATGTCGTCTACTTTGTGCTTGATTGTTTGATTATGATGTTTATTTGGTGTTTGAGTGTTTGGTGTCTATTATGTCATCTAGTTGATTTATTTAACATGAGATGTTTGCAATTTGGTTGAATATTTGATGAATTGCTTAATATGAGTATGTGTTCCAATGATCTTGTTTTAAGATGATTGTGCTAACACAAATGTGTTGAGACAGTTGACATGTACTCTAGTGTAGTAGGTGACAGTTGTAGCATTATGTCTAATGACTATGAGTTGACTATGGATTATGACATGATTGTTAGTCTTGGTAAAGGTTTATTGCAAATTGATAGATATGATTGTCTTGATATTTGGAACATGTGGTTGACATGTGTAAACAGTTGCAGGAAACATGTTTGGTATTAGTGTGACAAGGTAATAGTTGATGTGTTTATATAACTAACAATTGGGTGATGTGATAGTACATAGTAAGTGTCGATTGCAACAAGGTAAAAAGATAAAAGAAAGGAATTGGACAAGAATTCCTTTGGTTATGTTTGAAAACCCTAATTCCAAATGAACGAGTGTTTTGCATACAGGGAGTCTTCTTAACCTTGATTTTGTCTGACATTATGTGGATATGTGTTATAGTCATGAACATTTATTTGACAGGTATATCAGTTAGTTTCTAGTTATGGATGGATTCCTCAAGGGAATTGGATCCCCTTGAGACATGGCATGGACATGTTCAGTTACAAGGCAATGTGCTTGGCACAACAAGGTAAAGTAACTAGTATGTTGTTATGTTTATTTATGCACTAACAGTTATGCGTTCATGGAAATATGATGCAGTGGATTGCATGGAAAAGAGATTGCTATGAAATTTTGAAGAAGACTCGGGTGGATCTTTCCTTGGGAAACATGGGATTGAGTCACTATGTCTATTGTTAGTCTTGTGATTTTGGTCCTTGGTGATTTGTTGAGCTTGATTGTGGTTTTGTTTATGATTGGTGCAAGGCCTTGCCACTTTTTGTGGTGTCATGTTGTTATTGGTTTTCCTGGTCTTCTTCTTATTTTTTTCGTGTGCTTGTCTTTTATATTTTGAGTCTTGGGAATTGGTTAGGAAAGAGGAAATTTAGTGGAGCTCAGAGAGTGTTGAATGAAATATAGTAGGCAATGTAATACTCAAATGAAGCAAGTGCATGTATAAAGTAAGTTTAAGGCAAGACTATGATACACAGCTGGACTGGTTGGGTCCATTGGTGTAAATAGACGATGACAGGACGGTCATGGGAAAGGTAATCAAGAAAGGTAAGGCGAATGGATTTGAGGCATCATATGCCTTGGCTATGTTGGGAATTGATGTTCTTGATGTTGCGCATGTGTTGCATGCATAAATGGAGTTCTCTTAACCTTGACCTTGTACACTAGGTGTAGGTGTATGTGTGGTATGTCAGGTGTAGTTGCATGTATTGCATGGCATTGTATGTTGTGTGTGGCTGTAGGTGTGTGATGCACACTATATGTATGTGTACATGGTTGAAGAGAAGGCACTAGGTGTTTTTCAGATGTGGCAACTGATCTAGAGTGCATATGGAATAAAGATAAAGGTAGAACCTAAGGATTGATTGAAGGATAAGTATCAATATTTTTATTTCAGATTTATTATGCATGTGATTTATGATTTTTGTCTATGTTGATTACATGCGATCTATGATTCTAGTTTATGATGATTGCATGTGATTCATGATTTTGATCTATGATGGTTGTGTTTTGAGCTAACCTAATGTGATATGTTTATACATGATGATTTTGTCAAAGATGTTAGTTTGAATTATTGTGACAGGAAGTAAACAGGATTGCAAGTGTACCTTATTGATGAGCTACCAGTGAGGTATGATATGAATTTATTTCAATTTATTTTAAATCTAACGGAAATTACGTGCTTGGTACAGGAATGCATGAACATCCCTAGTTGGGTGGTTGAAATTGACTACAAGAATTTGCAGAAAAAAAGGATTGGAAAATGCAGTAGTATGTTGGTAAAGTACTTCAGGAATAGGGTCATTGTGGAACACTGGTACCCACTAGTTTCTATTGATTTCCATGAGCATGATATGACTGGTATGATGGTTTTGAGGTAGGTATATGCCTTGGTTTTTTTACCTTCCAATGTGAGGAAGCCTTGTCGAGGGATGGACTATCCGGGATGGGGGTGCCAGCGGAAATTGGAAGGTGCGTGACTGCACGAAAGGTGGTGGCCAGATTGCCCGAAGGATTGTGTAGCAGAGAAGGGAAGGTCATGGATATATTTGTTTTGGTCATTATAATTTCCAGATGGAATCAAATGCACATTGGGAGTGTGCCCTGGAACAATGAGTCGGTAGTTGTTCACTGAGAGGACAAGTGGTGCAGGATTATAGCGCTAGAAATTTGATGCAAATTTAACCTTGCAGTGGATTCTGGACTTCATGGGAAGTAGGTGAATCCAAGAATTACTTTGAGGGTGGAGGTGTGAGCCTCTCGATCCCTTTGTTGCGGATGCAGGCATCGTATCCTTTTATTTGTTGGTTGAGAAAATGTGCATATGTGCATATGTGTGTATTAATGTAAATATTGTATCGAGCTAGATTTATCAATCTCCGTAGATAGTATGATTAGTTGTTGGGTGAAGCAAATGCATATGGGTGTATATGTGGTTATTATTGTAAATAACATAATCAGATGTGTTATAAAGCTCTGGTAAATGGTATGTTATCATGTTTTAGCATATGATCATTGTAAATACTGCAACGAGTTGTGTTATAGAGCTTCATGGATAGTATGTTTTGTTTTCAGCAGTCTTGTTGGTTATAAGTGTCATTGGTGTCATTGAACACCAAGGACGGTGTTCCCCCAAGGGGGAGGGTTTTGTAACAACCCTAGTTCCTAGAGCCTTGGTTGGACAAACGCTCTTGAGCCTGGCAGCAGTTGTGGGTTGAGTTACTAGTCCTGAAGCCTTGGTTGGAACAAATGCTCTGGAGCCCTTGATGGCTGGGATAGAGACCGATTTCATGATGGTTTTGGTGATGTCCGACTGTGAGGTGGAATCACTGTTTGATGGGTCAAGCTGGTTGGCCTCTGGAAGCCCTGAATGGTTTTGGATTCATATGTCTTATGAGATCCCACATTCATGCTTGGAATATGGGATGGGGGTGAAAGGATGAAGAGATATTTGGCTCAGCCATTCTACGTTCTAGTGGAACGTGGAATTCCCATCTTGGCTTTGGATTTTGCTTCATCAATACGAGGTTATTTCTCCTTGTATTTCTATGAGTATTATACTGGTTTATATGTGGATTATATGGTTGTAGTTTCCTTGGTATTTATATTGTTATTATGCTGGTTATGAATATGTATTATGGTAGTGGCTATGTATGGCTCCCATCACGTTTTTACTTGTATATGAATGAACAATGTATCTATGGCCTAATCGATGAAACTAAAGCTAAAGTGATAAGGAAACAATGCCACATAGCGAATCTCAGATAAGTATGAGACCCCTATGCTCAGCTCTGTTATTTACACCTGTAGATTACATATTCATGATATGTTTCACGAAATTTTTGTCATGCCTAGTAGGGGTCCATTAAAGTTCTTATTCAAGTAATTGCATTAGTACCATTATTTCCATGTTATATTACTGTTATTTCAATTATGGGCAATGACTTGGGTTCTGAGCCTGAAATTGTGGTTTAAATCTTGGGGACATTGGCATAGAACTAAGAAAAATAGTTCCTAAACGTTGGCTTGCAGGCCTGTGAGAGCATCTAGAGGTCCCTAGATTTTTTCATGCCTATAGCATGAGAGTGTCCAAAGGTCAAGTTGTCCAAAAGTTCAGTGGGACCCAAGGGCTGGCTACTTAAAAGGTTGAATTGGTTCCTAAGGGTTCTAATGCTAATGTTGAATGTTTGTATGGTGTGTTTCCGTCGGTTCCACTTCCTTGATGTGACTTAGGAGGTCGAACCATATCATAGCAGCCTCTCGTCATATGTTTACCCTGGCTGGTCGGTTACTTCGGTAGATGTGGGAGGAGGGTGTTACAATTTTTTAGTTAGAATTCTTTGTAGGAGAAACAAGCCACTCTTGTGTCAACAATTTGTGATGTACTCATTTGTTGCTAAAATCAATATAGCAGGCCTAGTCATTGGAGCAAGGCCCAGAGACGTGGCCTAAGAGGGTGAACTCTGTTATTCAAATCTAGTTTCTTCTCTTAATTTTTATCATCTTATGTTCCATATGAATTTATTTCTCTTTTAAGTTCATGTGAAAAATCAACTCGCCATCTTTGAAGAAGTTGTGAAACTTATTTTACCTTTAAAGACCCATTTGTTAACTTACAAAGTGTCAAAGGATGATGCTAGGAGTGTTCTCCCATTTTCATACCAGGCGGTATTAGAGTAGGTTCTGACCGGATTGCAAGTATGGGCAAGAAACTAAAGCGTGAAAGACTCCAACAGTTGGAGGAGATTAATCTATCTCTTTGAATGGAGAATGTAGAGCTAAGGAGATTACTTGAAGTTGTAGAGGAGGGGGGAAAGCAAATGTGCTTACAACGTAGTGGAGGAATATACTAGTGAGATTTCCATCCCGGAAGCAGCAAAGAATCCCTCCAAGATGAACCCAATTTGTGGGCATGGTTCATATATAGGATATGGACCTTATGTTGAGAATGATGCTTGCAATTTTTGTCAGCATCTGAAAGATTCTCCCTATGTTCCAGTTGGTAAAAATGGTTGGTTAGAGTCATCATCGACTTCGTCATTAGCATCTGAAGTAGAAAAGATGGATGACAGGCCAAAGGAGTTCATTAGTGTTTCTAGTTCTACTCCTTCAGCTAATGTTGATAACACATCTTTTGCATCTTTTGAAAAGCATACCAAAGTTATTGGTATGAAGCTTTTAACGCAGATGGGTTATGATGGAAGAGGCCTCAAATTCAATGGCCAAGGTATCATTAATACTATCAAGGTGAAGGAATGGCCATGATATGAAGGATTGGGTTATAGCTATGGAGAAATTGGAGGGTGCTCTAAAATTGTCGAGGCAAAGAAATCATCAAGTGATGATATGTAACGCCATGATGGTAATGACACTGGAAAATTGTCTCCAAAGAGAGATGAATGTTCCAAGGGACATGAAAAGTCTTGTTATTCTCTTCAAAGTCACATCCTAAAGGGTAGGCATAAGTTTCATGGGAATTCTCGAAATGTTGGTGATTTTGATTATTTATGGAAATTGTTTCCTTGAACATTTTGTGATGTGACTGAACATTGTGTAGTTGATTGTGAGAAACATAAGGTGTTCAACAAAATAATGGAACAAATCCTTGAGACAAGGCATGAGAAACCTCTTTCTGTTATGAATACTTCCTTTTATATGGGAAAGTGTAATCATTTTTGTACCCATTGTAGCATGAATGGGAACTGGAATGAAAAGTGTTAGAAACTCCATCGGAACTTCATCCCAAGAAGGACAAAGAGGTCATGTGATCCACTGCAAGGAAAGCACCAAGTGGAAAAGTGGAAAATGATGTAGTTCCTGAAGCAGCCTTCGAAGCAAAGCCGGCATAGAAAGAGATCCCATAAACCTGGTCAGACAAAGAATGGGTAGTTTATTTTGTACAGTTTACTTGCTTTCTAAAATTGTAATTACTTGTTGTATATTCCCATTTGGGTGCTTTGTAAAGTGAAGTCATGTACAATCACTTATATGTAACAAGTATGTTTACTTTGGGATGTTATGTTATTTTTTCTTGATGATGAGTCCATTTGTTTGGGACTTTTGCAATGAGTATTTACATGTCATCCAGTATGTCTACAGTTGTCTCAAGCACTCACTTATACAAGTGTTTTAATGTGAACCTTGTTTGTGAATTTTATCTTTGGTAAAGATTTTGTAGAAGATGAACATGATAATGTGGAAAAAGCTAAGCATGTCACTGAACAAATATAGCCAGTGCATCTAAGAGTATAAGTTCATATTAAGGACAATGAAGCAAAGTACAAAGCAATGCATGGCAAGCATAGTTGCTTATGATTTCCAGGTGGAAAATCAAGTTTGGGTTCATCAAAAGAGAGACTTCAAGGTGAAGTTTGTTTGAGTCAAAGAAATATGGTTTTGGAGAGAATGATCAAATTCCACCCATTGAAGTTTTTGTTCCTCCATGTTTAGAATAATTGCACCAAGAAACAATTTTTACAGGAATATAAGGACTTCACACAGAGGCAAGGTGGAGTACCTTGATTGGATCTATAAGGCACCAATTCAAACAGAACAGGAAGTATTGAGTTCGGGAAAGTTAATGATATTTTTTCCTCACTTATTTTTTAAGAGAAGGTAGACTTTTAGATGTCCAAAAGTTCCTAGTGGGGAGGTATGATCAAGAGATCAAAAATAGGCTCAAAATGATAATTCTTGGAATCTATCGAAATCAACATCAAGTCGTACTGTTCATCATCTTGATTCTAACGACAATTGAATCACCTCAATACAACATCATATGAGGAAGTTATGGCATTCTAAATTTTTTGACCAATAGTTGAAAAGTCAACAATAGGGTTGACTAGCCTATTGACTAGGAAATTTGTACAATTGACACCATCAACTGACTATGCAGGTCACGGATCATGATGGACCAATTTGGTTTTGACACATGGAATCATTGTACAAGTGCAGATGGCCCGTTTTCGTTGGTGGTTAGCTTTAAGGTGGCCCAATAAGAGGTTGCCACATGGCCCAATCAAAGGGTGCCACATGGCCCTCTATGATTAGTTAAAAAATTTATAACTGGACCAAGGTCCTGAGTGGGGTTTGACCCCTAGACCTCCTACATAACAACACGACGCTCTACTATCAAGCCATGATGTTTTTTCTTAACAATCATATCGTTGGTTAAATTTAAAATCGAATGTCGATGCATTTGGGAGGAGGGGTTAGGTAGTGAGCCCTAGCTCGTGATCATGACGGCACCCATATTCCCACGACAGAAGGGAGTGAGGCGGGGAATTTGGACCTACCCCCAAACCTTTCGGCACCCGAATGACTGTAGTAGAGAGACTATAGCGGAGAGGGCGGAGACTAAGCCCCAGGACTTAGTCACATGTGCTCACCGCAAGATCGTGTGGAGGGTTAGGCAGAAGTGTTGGGTGGATAAGCCTTGGCCCCCGGTTCTCGACAAGTGGAAACACTTAAGAGCCAAAGCTAATGGGGGTGGATAGTTTTCCCCAACCCCCAGCCATATCGCACCACATGTGACCCTATCCTGACATAAAAAGAGCTTGGCTGGTGGGGGCAAGGAGTTAGCCTCGGCCCCTGGCCACATGGCATTAATATGACCCTAATTTGGCATTCTTGGTGAAATTAAAGAGGCGCCAAAATACACCTTTTGCAATGGGAATCTTTCCGACACCAGGTGAAATTGTCACACAGCGGAATGCGTAAAGGGCGAAATCATACGCAGTGAGCAAGTTTTGTCAATTTGCAAGATAAATAGTAGAGCTTGGCTTCGAGAATCTATCTTGCTTAGTATTTGACCTTTTATATCTCAAGAAGAGCCTAAATAGGGGATTTTAAGTGTCCTAAACTCAATTCCATCCTTAGTTTTCTAATTTGAGCACTAAAATGATGTAAATTTTGCAGAGTCAAATCCTTTAGTCCCAGAGATAGTCAGAGTTTTGCATCAAGCTGAAGTTTTTTTTAGCATGGAGAGAGCCTAGTCAGAGGTTTTTCAACCTTCTAGTTTCATCTGTAGCATTTGTTACTTCATTAGAGCAACCATTTTCAGTCTTTTCTCAATGTTCTCGTGAGAGAAGCTCAATTAAATACTTCATTGTGGAGTTGTTGTAAGTTTGTGTGCTTGGATTTCAGGTGGAGTACAATGACATGTTGTGAGAGTGTCATTTTTCTGTTGGCCATCATGACTTCTTGTAGGGAGTGTTGTACTTTTCAACAACTCCCCCATTTATTGATTTAATAGTTAATGTTCTATTGATAAATTGGGACCCTTCATAAAATATTCAAAAAAAATTAGCACATGAGGGCTTCCTGTTTGAATTATTAGAAATAAAATTTCGAATAAACTTAAGATATCAAGCCAAAATCCCTTTGTGACTAGCAATTCTCACTTTATCGCAAATCACTAAACCTTGCATAACAAAGTTTAATTGACAATTGGAATCCACGAATTGCGATAAAAAGGATTATCGTAATAGAATTATGGTATCATTGATTTTTTCATTAAATCTAAGGCTTAAAGCATTTCTTACGAAATAAAGTATGTATTGCAATTGCATAGCAACATTTATAAAGGTGCAAAACAAGAAAACCTTAATAATACATGATTTGGATATTGCGACATGACAATTCAAACACTCATCGCATCACGTCTTTTACACAAATGCCAAACTTGTGAACCACGAAAAGTTGTGAAATGAGATGTGATCTGGACCCGATGGAATTATGCAAAAATTGTTATAACTTAGATCAGGTCTGGCGCATAGTAAACAGCTACTTTATGCAATAATTATTCATTCAAACGAAATGCGCTCAAAAGGATAAAAGGTATGCCACTAGCATCGCATATCTCAAAATACTAAATAACTTTGAAATTATACATAGCCAATATTTCAATGTTACGATTTGCGATATTGCAATAATTACCATTAATCACAATTGCATAATCAGCATCGCACGCGTTAACACATCAACTTGAAGTATTTCTTACAAATTTACAATGTGATGGTTTAAATAAGTCATAAAGGAAATAATAAAAAGACATTAATGCGTAATTAATGAGTTTTAATGGCATTTATGTTTAAAACGGATCAACGAAATTTGATATCTTTCATCCATATTTTCAAATAAAAGCTTATTCCTTGTCATATTTTAGAATTAACTGTATCATTGCATTTTCACTGTCATTTTCACTCGTGTGTTTATCCGATCATCTCCATTGCTCAATTTTAGGGAACCTCTAAAGGAAACAATGTTTGAAAAGATGACGAAGAAAGGAAAATATACTACGTTTGATAAATTGGACATGACCCCACTCTTCTCGATACCACCTACAACAAAGACGGAGGGACCACATTGTGGGAAGCCATGTATAACTTATTCGAGGTAGAAAAACTGAGACCACTAGAAACTAAGGAGACAGCTGATGCCGAAGTATCATCTGAGGATTCCTACTTTGAGACAGCATGTTCATTTCTGCATAGAATATATGCAAGGCCTAAGATATTATCATACACAGATATGGTGAAATGGGTGATTGATAATGTGAATATTTCAGATAAAACTTTTAGAAGTTCAAGACATGAGTTTATGGTATCTTTCACACCAGACAACTTGCTCCAGATGTATCACCTATTAGAGCCACAAAAGCTCTATGATAAATATTTTCTTGAACATTTTTCCAAAGAGAACGAGGACCCAATGGACGTTAGACAGAACTGGAGACCAAGCTCTGAAAATTCAAACGGGAGAAATCTGGTATGTACCCAATTTCATCCCTCTCGGCTCCACATAATTTTGGAGTTGCGATAATGTGTAGATTATTTGGGAAGGGTGATAGTACCAAATTTTCTATAGAGTGGGTTCCATTGATTAATGCAGTAGTTAACACAATGATTATGAATTGGAGTCATATTTTGTCAGATAATTTAGCTATGGCTATTAGGGAATATAGGCAAAAGAGAAATATCTCATCAAGAATTATTCCTCCTTTTTATATGAGCACTTATGTAATGGACGCCATTTGTTTTTGCTCATGATTTCCAAATATGGCTTGGAAGTGGACTACACGGAACCCTCTCCCCATCCATGTGTATCATAAAATCTTGTGGGAATCCCAGTTCAGTTCCCATTTTTACAGACTTTGCCAAGGTATCATGTTACCCATTTATAAAACCATTTTTGATAAAATGGCCCCTAATCTTTCTGAAGAGGCCAAGATACACATATTTCCAGTCGCAAGATGGTTTGGTGAAAAAAAATTCACTTATATCAGATTTTTTGGGAGCATTACAGCTCCACATGTCCTCCCATATTATGATCCAAATAAACTATTGACAAGAGAGATAGTTTACCAGACAGCAAGGGATGGTTTAACCAAAGCCCTAAAGGAAATGAAAAAGCTTATTTGGTCAAGCTTTCCATAGTATTTTGGCAATTTCGCACTGCATGATTATGGGCACACGGTAAAAGAAATAGAGAATATTACATCTCTAAAATTAGCCATGATTCCAGGTTGACAGTATGACCCAAATAAAGTTGCTAAAGACTTCACTACCATGGTTAAAGTCAGACAGTACTCATGAAGAAGATATGTTTCATGACCTCTTCCAGGCAATTGAATCATTTACACAGGTCTTGCATTTAGCATCACTACAATTAAGCCCAGATGATATCAATTGTTTTCATGTATACAGAAATAAAAGATTGTTTAAGGTCCCATTGGACCTGTTACAAATTGAACAAATAAGAGAACCTACTCCTAGTGTGAGCCTGGAGGAAAGTTCTAAGGAGAATTCTGATGAAGAAATGCAAGAAAAATCAACTTAGGGGTTAGAACATTCAGAGAAACAATCTCATAATGGAGAAGAAAGTCCCAATAAAGGTTCTGAAAAAAATAAAGAAGGAAACAGCCGAACAGTCCTTAGCCAAGAAACATACAGAGGTTGTCTCCACATCAGCTCAAACATGGAAGATTCCAGTTATTGACCTAGACAAGGAATGGGAGCAATTCAATCAAAAGCTCCAAACAAGCATAAGGCTTGAGGAAACATCTGGATTCTATACCCTGAAATAGACTCAACAGGTAACAAATCCAAAGACAACAGAGAAAGGGGCCACAAACACTCAAGATATTGAGGTCATTTCGGCTTTCCCCACTTCTGAAATTGTCTTAAAAATTGAAGAAATACCTCTGCTTGACATATTTTACATCCCTACACATAAGGTTGTGGTAAAAAGACAAAGAAAGAAGAGGAAGTTGGACACAATGGCTATTGCAACTCTTGAGCACGAATCAATGGAAGTTTTATGGAAAGACACTCATGTTGATCCATCTGAGAACCTTACAAAGTTGTCACAATTTGCAAGCGCCTATGCCACCGCACCTGTTAAAAACACACATGGCAGAGACAAAATACGAAAGATAAACATGAGATTGTATCTATTATTAACAAATGATATACATTTATAGTACATTCATATGACCTTTGGTTTCGTATTCCAAGGTCTCTTGGACTTCCTTAGTCTATTCGGTTTCCACACCAACCCTTAGAGGATTAGGTGTCCAACATTCCCCCCCTTAATCCGAAGGGGTATGTATGATTCCAAGAAGAGAGTTGTAATACAAAATGTAAAAAAAACATGGCAGCACTAGGCTGAATGTGCTCTCTGAAATGTTGGTATAAAGGGCGATGGTTTTAAGGATGACCACCAACAGTGGAACGGTTAGTGCAGTTCCCGGAACTCTTCTAATTTTGGCATGAAGCTGAGGTCTTCTACTAGAGGAAGTGCTCCTAATGTTTTAAAGAGGGAAACCTTCAACCATAAAAGGGAGATCTCACCCCGCATAAAAGGGAGAGCCTCAACCTGAAAAGGGAAGTCTCAACCTGTGATGGTTTAAGGATTACCAACAACTTTGGAATGCTTAATGCAATTCCTAGAACTCTTCCGAAACTGGCAAGAAGCTGAAGTCTTCTGCTAGAGGAAGTGTCCCCAATTCTTTAAAGAGGTATCACCGAATGAAGGCATGCTCAGGGGCATCTTTGTCTCTGGCTATAACTTTGAATCTGGTGTGGCAAGTTGTGGCTCGGGCTTGCTTGATGTGGCTTTGAAGCTTGTAGATGACCATCATTTCCCCCCCCCCCTCTCAGATACAAGGCGAGAAGATGAAGAGATTTCAACTGTAAGACTTTTCAATATTCGAGAACAAATCCTATTGTATGAGTGAAATATCTTCTTGGCTATTGAAGCCCATTACCGAGAAGTGATCCATCTAAGATGAATCCTTATTCTTGCAGGAGGTTTGTTTTTGAAGCATCTGTTTGAAGAATGACTGGTTTTATGACAGTGCTTACATGGACGAAGATCAAAACAATGATATTTCAGATGGCCAACTCGGTCACAATGTTCGCATTTCACAATCTATTGTTGTTGCTGTGGAAGAGGGGCAGAAGCTGAAGGTGAACTATCATGAAGGAATCTAGCACTCTGAAACTGGATGGACTTTGAGTAATATGGAATATGAAAGGACACGTCCTTCTCATATCCAAGACTTGTTCTGTTCTTGGAAAGTGCAAACTGAACTTCTACATCTGCATGTAACCTTGTTGCTTCATTGGGTACTAAATCTGAATGAACTGTAACATTATTGACTTATTGTTTATGGGAGTCTATTTCATTGTTCTGAACAGAAACAGGTTCAGAATGACGACTCCATTGTTGTAATTATGTTTTCTGTAGCTGAGATTCAAGCTCCAAAAAGTCTTTTTTTTCCTGTGCATTCTGCAAACATGTTTTAATATCACAAAGAGTGTTTTTGCTGATTTGAATTGTGCCTTCGACATTAGATTGTATCAGAGTCTTGAGAAACTCTAATACACCACCAATTTGAGTCATTTTCTCCAATGTCAAACTTACAGTTTAAAAAACTTATTACAACAACCGATCAATGAAGAAGAAGCAACACCCAATCACAATAAGGAGGTGAAATAAATGTACACCTACAACTCGATACTCCACTATGAGTTAAAAGTTTTCAGCACCCACATTTCTTCACTTAATATCTCAACTAATTAATAAATCACTCAAAATCAAGTCATTGATGACTATAACTACCAATTCAAGCAGAGTTCTTTTTTACAAGAACCAATGTAGCTCATTCCATTCCAAGCACTTTCGAATAAAAATTGAGGAAAAAACAAAACTAGAACAAAGGTTACTATCTTGGTCCTCAAGTTGTCTCCCTTTGTGTGCCCATGCAAAAATATGTTAGTGCCTCATAGTCGCTCTTTATTTTGACCTCAAAATACATACATACATACATCCATACATACATACATACATGCAAGCATGCATGCATAATACATACATACATACATACATACATACATACATACATACATTACATACATACATACATACAATACATACATACATATATATATATATATATATATATTATATATATATATAATATATATATAGATATATATATTATTAATTTTTTTTGAATGATAAAACTAGAAATTTATAAGTTTAAAATGCTTAAAACAATAGCTGCAAGGAAAAGATTCCTGGTTCGCAAGGAGATGGTTGATCTATTCGACATCCTTATCTGGTCTAGGTTCAAAGACAAAGGAACCTGGAGTGTCGTTCCACTTTCTCAGTAGGGGAGCCATTGGACATCCACATCCGGAAAGCCGTGTTGATGTAAATTGGCTTAAATTATAAACCAGCACCTCATTACTACGCCTATCTCTGATGAAAACCAAATCTCTCATTCCTTCAAAATCAAGCATAAAAGTTCTGAAATGAAAGATGATGTCCCTTCCATCTGGATGCAAAATAGTTAAATGGATCCTTGCAATCTCTGTAAACTGAATTATTGATTGTGAATTCTTTAACTCCGATATAATAATTTCATCCAAACCAGATACACATAAACCATCAGTTATAGCTTGTGAAGCAGCAAAGTCACATATTTCATCTTGACCATCAATCAACGCATCTCAACCATGGTTCCATCATAACACCAATTCCCGCCTATTTAGGAAGCCATTAATGGATCCAACGTCTCTAGTTAACTCCAACAAAGATTAGAAGCAGTTGTTGTCGAATTTACTAAAGATCATTGATTTTCTTCAGAAGAAACCCCAATGCTACTCAATATCCTATCACGGATCCTTCTGCTTCTAATGGATGTGAACCCCCTCTTTGCAAATCTGCCAAGCTCTGGAATTAGGACCCTCTTACAATTCCTAATAGCTCTGCACAAGCTAACGGTGTTGCTTTCGCTCTCTCAGACAAAAATTCCGCCAATATAAAATTGGTTCCATAACTGGAACCAACGCATTTCATTTCAAGGGTCAGGCCAACTACTTCATTCACCGAAGATGTTATGGAAAGGATTGTCATACCTCAATTAACACACATGAAGGTTTTTGCTGATTTGAATTGTGCCTTCGACATTAGATTGTATCAGAGTCTTGAGAAACTCTAATACACCACCAATTTGAGTCATTTTCTCCAATGTCAAACTTACAGTTTAAAAAACTTATTACAACGACCGATCAATGAAGAAGAAGCAACACCCAATCACAATAAGGAGGTGAAATAAATGTACACCTACAACTCGATACTCCACTATGAGTTAAAAGTTTTCAGCACCCACATTTCTTCACTTAATATCTCAACTAATTAATAAATCACTCAAAATCAAGTCATTGATGACTATAACTACCAATTCAAGCAGAGTTCTTTTTTACAAGAACCAATGTAGCTCATTCCATTCCAAGCACTTTCGAATAAAAATTGAGGAAAAAACAAAACTAGAACAAAGGTTACTATCTTGGTCCTCAAGTTGTCTCCCTTTGTGTGCCCATGCAAAAATATGTTAGTGCCTCATAGTTGCTCTTTATTTTGACCTCAAAATACATACATACATACATACATACATACATACATACATACATACATACATACATACATACATACATACATAC
>APFE031327788.1:118482-223373 GCA_000404065.3 Pinus taeda
TATATATAGATATATATATTATTAATTTTTTTGAATGATAAAGCTAGAAATTTATAAGTTTAAAATGCTTAAAACAATAGCTGCAAGGAAAAGATTCCTGGTTCGCAAGGAGATGGTTGATCTATTCGACATCCTTATCTGGTCTAGGTTCAAAGACAAAGGAACCTGGAGTGTCGTTCCACTTTCTCAGTAGGGGAGCCATTGGACATCCACATCCGGAAAGCCGTGTTGATGTAAATTGGCTTAAATTATAAACCAGCACCTCATTACTACGCCTATCTCTGATGAAAACCAAATCTCTCATTCCTTCAAAATCAAGCATAAAAGTTCTGAAATGAAAGATGATGTCCCTTCCGTCTGGATGCAAAATAGTTAAATGGATCCTTGCAATCTCTGTAAACTGAATTATTGATTGTGAATTCTTTAACTCCGATATAATAATTTCATCCAAACCAGATACACATAAACCATCAGCTATAGCTTGTGAAGCAGCAAAGTCTCATATTTCATCTTGACCATCAATCAACGCATCTCAACCATGGTTCCATCATAACACCAATTCCCGCCTATTTAGGAAGCCATTAATGGATCCAACGTCTCTAGTTAACTCCAACAAAGATTAGAAGCAGTTGTTGTCGAATTTACTAAAGATCATTGATTTTCTTCAGAAGAAACCCCAATGCTACTCAATATCCTATCACGGATCCTTCTACTTCTAATGGATGTGAACCCCCTCTTTGCAAATCTGCCAAGCTGTGGAATTAGGACCCTCTCACAATTCCTAATAGCTCTGCACAAGCTAACGGTGTTGCTTTCGCTCTCTCAGACAAAAATTCCGCCAATATAAAATTGGTTCCATAACTGGAACCAACGCATTTCATTTCAAGGGTCAGGCCAACTACTTCATTCACCGAAGATGTTATGGAAAGGATTGTCATACCTCAATTAACACACATGAAGGTTGTCCAACTCAATGCTGAGCTTTAATAGCAGGCAACTTCAATCACAGTTTTCGATGCATTCAATGCACAAATGAAGAGCACCATTTAACACCAATATAGCTCCAAGTCAACACAGAAATGAATCAATGAGCCATACAAAACCGATTTCTTTGTCTACAACAGAGCCTTAATCTTCAGCACATACAGCGCGCATATAAAGAGCAACAACCATCAAAAAAAAGGAAGACCCTTCCAACCAACGCTCAGGGCATTGAATGAATTTTCAGCATAGATTTGAACGTACCATATTTTAGCGCAAACAACAAATATACACTAGCCTTCAAAAAGAATGCACAGGATTCATTAATTGAAATAAAACGGCCAACACCCCAAGAGATATATCAACTCCAATACATATCAAAAACTATTGGGCCATGCAGAAAATTAGTGCATAGCATAGCTAATGCATAGACTATGACATTCAATGCACAGATGGATATAACGCATAGGGACAGTGTATAATGGAAAGAAAATAGCTGGAGTTACAAAAGAAAAGAGCGAAATTGGGATTTGTGCTCTAAACGGTGCAGTTAAATTCTGAAATATTTTTGACAACGCTCAAGTCTGACAAACACACAGAGAAAGAACACAAAAATTAGTGACTCAAATATGAGCAGGGCAGGATATCATCTGCTCTGATACCATGTTAAACACACACATGGCAGAGACAAAATAGGAAAGATAAACATGAGATTGCATCTATTATTAACAAATGATATACATTTATAGTACATTCATATGACCTTTGGTTTCGTATTCCAAGGTCTCTTGGACTTCCTTACTCTATTTGGCTTCCACACCAACCCTTAGAGGATTAGGTGTCCAACAGAAACCATTGATAAAGCACAAAATTCTGACTGATGCTTAAAGAAAAAAAATAAAAAATTTAGTTGTTGGAACAACAATTGGAACAAGAGAAACATAGTACCACTCCGCAAGCAGAACAGTAGGTAACTCAACTTCAAGGGGAGTTTGAGAAAATGAGGTTACAACACCAGGCACGCATGTTAGAGAAAGACTCACAGATTTTCCTAATGCGAGCCATGGTGGAAAGATTCAAAGATAACCCTTAGACAGACAACTTCATTAAAGAGGCAATCAAGCTAAATTCCCTACTGACACAGAAACAAGAGATATTCTGCTGAAAGATCTCACAGATCAATCCCTACTATGAAACAAGTAATAAATTCACAAACCAAGTGATTGATCTAAGATTTGAATATGACGAAATTGATAAAAATATTTCAGAATTTATTGCCTGGCAAGAATCTGATGAGGGAAGAAAGGTTGATCTACCAAAGGTAAAAGAATCCCATAAAGACATACTATTTGCAGATTGGGATACAAAGTTAAATCAAGAAGAAATGGAAATGGAAACAACACCAGATATAGCAAAAAGTATAATTGATTTCGTGAATGAAAATATTCACAGTGCCAACCTTGTTAAAGAATGCATACCATGGGCTCTCCCAGACATCAGACAACTAGAACAATAGTGGAAAGAAGCAGCTCAAAACAAAGAGGAAGCAATCAAACAGCTGTCCAAACTTGATTAGGAGACATGCTGATAGTATTTGGTAAAACCACATAGCCAGTGGATGACTCTACGATGCTTAACTAGCTCTGTACAAAAAATGGCACCAGGTCTCTCAGATGCCATATTTGCAGGACAATTAAAATCTACAATCGGCCAGCTGCCCCAGGTGAAACCACTAATCAATATCTGCAATCTCAAGGATCAAGTGGCCGACTAAGATAATTCAATTTGAAAGAAGCTTATCATCAGTTTATTTTCTATTTTTAGTTTTTATTTTTGCTTACTCTGAGGAAAGTTGTCTGAAACCTCCTTGGCTTTTTTTGTGATAATCTATTTTTGAAACATGTATTATAGTATTTAAACCTTTCTCATGCATTTAGAGAGGGGTCCAGGATTTTATCAAAAACACTTTGCAAGACATTACACTTCTGTATTTTTGTGAAGTTTTTGATGAAATAATTGGAACAGGATCTAATTTTCTTGAATATTGAAGCATACTCTACTGAAATTACAGTTTTGTACTCTTAGGGTATATTTGATTGGAAGAAAGTGGATCAATATTGTTGATCTCATGAGAAATACTTTTCATATGGTACTTTTATCTTATGATCATGTTTCATTTATGAATTAGCAATAGTTTTTCTTTAATTGTCCTATGTATGAAAATATGAGTTATAGTTTCACATTATTGCACTTTTGTATGATGTTTCAACTCTGATTTCTTATTGAATACATAAACAATTACTATAGGCAATAAAGTTTTCTCAATTGTTTTGTCTAATTATTTAGCCCAAATCATTTTCATTCACGATTTCATTTCATTTAGCAGTTGAATAATCTTCATTACTAGTTGTTTCAAGACATCTCGGTAGATCGCATATCTTAGATTATTCCCGGGTATATATATAGTAAGATAAATGTTAGAATAAAATAGATGCATGTGTTTATTGTTTACATTAGATCATTTTTAGTTAAATCATTCTTCGTTATATCCTATATCACGCCAAAGTCACTATCAAATCAATCCTCTCTGGGAAATTGGTCCCATTATCCCCAGTTGGAGCCACTACACCAAATGAAAAAGGAGTTTCTTTTAAGGTTCGGACCAGGTGTTTATCCCCCATGTTGTCACAGTGAATTTCAAGGCTTCAAGAGGGAGTTATATTTTTTAGTGAGAATACTTTGTAGGAGAAAAAAGCCACTCTTGTGTCAACAATTTGTGATGTACTGATTTTCTATTGAAATCAATATAGCAGGCCTAGTCATTAGAGTAGGGCCCGGAGATGTAGCCCAGGAGGGGTGAACTATGTTATCAAATTATGGTTTCTTCTCTTCATTTTTATCATCTTAAGTTGCATATGAATTTGTTTCTATTTTAAGAACTTAACTCACAATCTTTGAAGAGGTTGTGTAACTTATTTTAACTTTAAAGACCCATTTGTTAAGTTGCAAAGTGTCAAAGGATGATCACAAAAATTTTCTCCAATTTTTAGATCAACTGCACCCCATAACCCACGGAAAAATGGGGTGGCTGAGAAAGAATCCTATCATTGTGGGAGAAGTGAGGGCGATTATGCATGATCAAGGCCTACCTCTACATTTGTGGGCCAAGGCATGCAACACAGTGGTCTATTTGCAAAACTAGATTCCTCATCGGATTTTGGGCATGATTACACTGGAGGAGGATTACTCGTGGAGAAGCCAGATGTGTCGCACTTCAGGATTTTTGGAGCCTTTTTTTACTTCCACGTCTCCAAATAATAAAGGAAGAAGCTAGATCTAACAACAGAATTGGAGGTATTTGTGGGTTACATAAAAACTCCCCACAAATACCGTGTGTACTTTCCATCCCTCAAAATGATAGTCATGCGAAGGGATGTAAAATTTGATGAAAATAAATCCATGCAATGCTCTCTCAAGAGGGAGCTTCATATCCCACTGGAAGAGGAGGCTTTTGTTGACCAGTAGTTTTCATTGATGTCAACTAAAGCAACACCAGGGGCTACCCCGATCTTGCATGGGAATTTTGACTTGACAACTTACTCTATTCTGATTCAAGGATCTTCTATATGGATTCTACTCGTCGTGATTTTTCCATTGATATATGGCACACCAAGTAATTTGTCACGGTTTGAGAGATATTCATGTTTGAAGTTAGTAACCCCAGTTAGTGGGCTAAAACCCTATGGGGTTGTGGCATGGCACTCATAATTGGTTGTGGTCATTGAATAGTAAATAATTAATAATAAAAAAATTCCTAAAATCCCTCCAAAATTCACTTGTTGAGGACCCTCTCAACTCAAGACATTCATATAAATAGTGACCCTCATATCCTCCTCTAGTATGGATTTTGTGGCTTCAAACAGGTGTTCATGGTATTTTCGCTATAACGTTTTTTCTGTGAAGGTTCAGAGGCTGAAATTAAAACCCATTTGAGCTTAAATATTGATGGACCTCGTAACTGAATTTCAGATCTTGGTTCACTACAGTTTCAGAGATATGAGCTGAGGAACTTAGGGTTTTTGCAGGCTCCCGAATTCCAAGTCAAACAGGTGATGTTGGGAAAATTGTCATAACTTTATCTCTGAGCATGGGATTAAAATTTTGTAAATAGTCACAAAAATAGGACGAACTGTACTTTGTTGAGTAACATGTTCAGGGCTGAACGTCCCAACAGAGACACGTGGCACTTCGTACAAATTTTCTCTACTGAACCATTCTATAATCAAGTCATCGTGGGAGATTGGGAATAACTCTTTCTTGAAGAATCCAAGCTTGATCTGACCTATGGGGTTGGAAAGAGAACTCAAAGCGATACCACTTGAGGAAATTTTAGATCTCGGAGATCCTAAATTACATAGATACGATAGATTCAATATCGATCTCCTAGAAGGCAAGAAAAATCATGCATACAAGGATCATTGCGATAAGGTCCACACATCAACAGTCAAGGGTAAGTCTCCTACAAAAAGGCATGTATGATTGGTATTTACATTTTAAATATGATTATCATCTCTAACATATATTTTTGTAGGACAACATAAGTACGTACAGGGTCTCGATTATATCTCTATGTCTCTATATGTCACAGTTAATTTTGATACCACATTTCAGATGTCCTATTATTGATACCACACATTTGATGCTACACCAATTTTGCTAGATATATATGATGTTTTTAGTTCGTGTTACATGTCTTGTCATAGTTGATAGAATGGTCTATGTTGTTGTACTTATAACTTGGTCCATCACAAGTCTAGGGTTTGTCATCAGTTTCTATTGTATATATCTTTAGGTCAGTTTTGGATATAGTCTTGCATAGAGTCCAGGCCTATATCAAGAGTGGGAAGCTTTGTCTACTGCTACAACAAGTCAACAACAAAAGTGACAAGCACACTTCAGGTATGCATGTAATTTTAATTTGTATTTATTCATTATTATGCACTTACATGTGTTTTGTAGGCAGAGGTAAGTTGAAGGGTATTTTGTTTTGTTTTGGGTTTGGTTTCGCCAGGAAAATTTTGCATAGATTCAAGCACAGCATCAAGCAAGCATTCAAGAGCTGAAGTATCAAATCAAAGGAAGCATTGCATCGGGGCATCCTTTGAAGACGTGACATCCATCTGCATATTGTGAAGAAGTATCAAGGCCAAGAGTCAGCGAGTCATCCTTTGAAGACATGACAGTCATCTACATATTGTGAAGAAGTATCAAGGCCAAGATTCATTTGTAAAAGAGTCATCATTGTAAAGTTGTAAAAGATTCATTTGTAAAAGTGTCATCATTGGAAGAGTCATTATTGTAAAAGAGTCAATCTACCTAGAGTCGAAAAGGGATTATTATGAGGTATAGGAGTCTTTGTTGGGATGACGTCATGGTTGGGTCACAGGTCATAGTGTGATTGGGTGTTCAGTCAAAATACTTACAAATCATATTTTATCGTGGATCATTGTCCCAGGTATGAGAATCCACACTCTTTTCTTATTTCAATCATTTTAGGGTGGCAGGAAGGTGTTAGGCTAGTGCATGAAGTCGCCTACAGGTTGGAGCATGTGAACACTTAAGGGTGGTAGGTTGGTCTAGGATGTTGAGGCATCCATTCAGTTGACTACTGAATAAACCAGGGCATTGTGGCATCCTTCCAGTGGGAACTAGAGAAAAATGTTTTTCAAGAATTCTAGGAATTTGTTGCTTTCATTTCAGTTGGTGCTGAAGATTAAAGAATTTATTAGAAAAGATTTCGGTGGTTTTTGACCCGGAGGGGGTTTTCCACCTAAAATTCATGTCTCTGCTGTGTTCTTTTATTTATTGTTATTACTGCATAAACATTAATAATAATTGAAAATTAACTAATGCTCTAAAAATATTTAAAAGTGTTAATTGCTAAGGAATATTGATTCACCCCCCCCCAGTATTTCCAACAATTATTATCAGAGCTTGGTTCCTTCAATAACAGTCTAACAACTAGAAGGAGATCATGGAGTATACTAAGAATAGAGTTCCTTTGTTCAATGGAAATAACTATGCACTTTGGAGTGGAAGAATGCAGGTTCATTTGTTGGCGCAAGGATACGATGTATGGGAAATGGTTGACAAAGGCTTCACACCAACCCAAGATGAATAGGGTAAAAAAAATGGTATATGATTGTTTGGTCAATTTAGTGTGTTCTAAATTGCTTATATGAATTGTCAATCCAGGAGTCGTAAACTGTTGAAGTGAAGTGCACTATCTATGCAAGATAACCATTTTCTTATTTCCTTGTCGTTTTTAGTTTTTTTAGTTTGTTTTTGGATTTATCTTCTTGTTGATTTCCTAATGTGAAATGGTGTGTGTGAGATGTGGACAATTGTATTCAATGAATAACTTCAAAGCGATCTAAAAGTATTCAAACTTTACAATGAGGAAATCAAGATGTGCCTAAATTCTAATTAACAAAACAGTGAACTATGACTATGGAACCCAGTATCCTTACTGCTATTATAAAGAAGAGAAAAGACTGAACTCAAAGAAATTGAAAGACTGAAAGCAAAGTAATCTAATCATATCACATCAACTCATTTTTGACCCCTCACCATTTGACTCGCTCTAGCTATAGGAAGTAGTCATACACAAATTGAATGATTTGATATCTAAGTTGCATGAAATAAAACTAAGATTAAGATACACATTCACTCTTACAATCCCTCATCATTTTGTAACTAAAGAATGATATGAATAGTCTAATCACTAACTTGCAGCGAAGTAAATGAATCAAAGCAGAACTAAGAAATAAGCAATGCTGGAAATAAAATCAATAAAGCAAATCAGCAGTAGGACAAGATAATCCCATAATGTCATTAGTCATCAAAACCTATATGTACTACCCGGGCTTCCTATCAGAACCTGAAATGCAAACACTGATCAGTTGTCAACCAAATAAAAGCATGAAAGAACTTATGAACAGGCAAATTACATCAACCATGAGAAAATTAATATATGTACAACAAGTATCTATGGTATCAAAAGCGTAAAACGTAAAGAAAACATAAAGCTATACATAAGCTACAAGACCTTGGTGTACAAGGGCCCTCTGCACCCTCGGTCATTCAAAACCAATCACGAATTTGAACCAGGAATCAGCGTTTTCTCATATATTGCAAAACAGTCATGAAATAGAGACTAAGTCTCGGCTCCAAGGCTCTTACAATAGTCAGATTTTACACAGCAACTAACTAGCTATACGCATATGGAGATGCGTTATTTATAGCAGAAAAATACATAACAAACTAACACGACCTGCGTAGGTAGCCAAGCACATAGAGGACAATCTAGAGTTATAGCAGTATGGTGGCCGTGGACAGTAAATCCAAGAGATGGTCTGTTGGATTTGGTCGATGAGCAGTCCCTAGGTGTTAATGCACCTCCTAAAACTCAGGACCTTGCCACACAAACCTCATCGTGCTGAAAACAGAGCCGTGCCACTGCTTAACTCTTTATGTTGACCACCGTTTGACCGGCCTTGACCGCATGCTTCTATGGATGATTTGGCTGAACCAAGGGGACACACTCCATGTCCACATCCTTTATAGCTTGCCCATG
The DNA here is from genome assembly GCA_000404065.3 of Pinus taeda. Classification (NCBI taxonomy): domain Eukaryota; kingdom Viridiplantae; phylum Streptophyta; class Pinopsida; order Pinales; family Pinaceae; genus Pinus; species Pinus taeda. The sequence goes on from APFE031327788.1 coordinate 127,100, forward strand.
TGGCTAAGTTCTTCAATGGACACCTGTAGCATACAGTTTAACAAAATGGCTGTGGAAACTGATTCTGGCTGCGAAAAGTGGCAGATTCCGCAGCTGGTTGAACAAAAATCTAAACCAAATAGTAGTCACAAAACATAGTTAGGAAACCATTTATATACTCATTCTAAACTATTATGCATTGATTTGATAGCTTAGAGGTTCAGGTAACTGGAGAAAAAGGCTAAAAAGGGATGTAGGGAAGGTGTAAGTTTGGGACTCAACAATGATGTAAAGGCTAAAGATCTTATTATCAATGGTCTTATCGAATATATTTATCTTAAGGTATTGAATTGCAAAATTGCTAAAGAGGTATGGGGCAAGCTTGAAAATGCATATGCAAGTGACTCAAAGGTGGAAGAAGCAAAGAATCAAATTTTCAGGGAAAATTTTGATCAAATCAAAATGAGGGAAGATGAATATACTGTTACATACTTTCAACGTGTTGATGAAACAAAAAATACATTGGAAGGTTTGGGAGAACTTGTTGGAACAAAAATTGTTGTCTGAAAGATCCTCAGAACCTTGCTAGCAAGATTTAACCCTAAGGTATTTGTCTTGGAAGATAGGTCGAACCTGACCAATCTCAGAATAGATGAATTGCATGGAATTCTTACGGCATATGAAATGAGGATTGAAGAATAGGATGGCACACTTCACTTAGAAACAACATTTTCCAAATCCAAGAAGAATAGTAAGGACAAGAAGACTCAGAAAGAAAAAACTTCTAGTTGTAAGGATGAAGAAAAAGAAGAAGATGAAGAAGAATTCTCAGATAAAGCGCTAGCCTACTTCATGTGGAAAATGAGAATATGTACGGGAAAATCAAAAGGTAAACTTCCATTAATGTTTTGATTGTGGTGAGGTTGGGAATTTTACAGTCAAATTTCCTCACAAAAATGAGGTTGTTACGAAAGGAAAGAAAAGTCTTAGGAAGTTCAACAAGGAAGGCAAGAATAAATGGTTTAAGAAAATTTTCTTCACCACAAAAGATAGTTCTTCATCCGAAGAAGATAGTGATAATGAAGAAGAATTCAATGGAAGAGTATTGTTTATGGCCAAGTTGAATAATCAAGAGGCACTTGACAAAGAAGGAGAAATGACAAAGTTTGAATTTCAAAACGAAGTGATCAGGGTTATCAAAGAGCTCAAAGTTGAGAAGAAGCATGTCAACACTCTTGAAGATGAATTGAAGACAGAAAGAGAACATGTCCTCAACCTTAAAATCAAGGTTGAAGAATACAAGCAAATTGAATAATATCTCAGGAAATAATTAAAGGAAAACAATAAGGAAAGATAAGCATTGGAAGCTGAAATAGTTGCTCTACGAAAGGAAGTAAAAAATGGAAGAAATTTTCAAAACTACGCCAATAGTTCAAAGATTTTGGAAGAACTCATCAGCAACTAACAATCATACAGCGATAAGAATGATCTTGGTTACAAATAAAAATTCAAAAAGAAGTTGAGTCCTTCTATGACAATTAAAGAACATGGATATGCAAAATTTACCAAGAAGATAAATCTCTGAGCTAAATCAAGAGATCAATACTTGCAGGAAGAACATTGGAAGACAATTCCTTGAAGAACATTTCTTCTCAGGTACCAAGCTATCTTTTATGGTCATTGTTATTCATGTGGAAGGTTCGGACATAGAGTTGCAGAATGTCGCATGTGTGTTTTGAATGAATATAATTCCAGGAGATCCTTCAGAAATGGATATTCCAGAGCTCAACATAATATCAACAAATTTGATCATTTGATAGATGATGTCAAATGTTACAAATGTAACAATTTTTTACATAAGGCTAGGGATTGTGAAGTTCCAAATAGGTACAACTATTATTGGCAAAACACTAGAAGCAAATTTCTAGGATCATGAAATAGACACCAAACAAAATCTTCTATTAATAACATTGAATGTTATAAATTTCATAACTATGGACATATAGCTCGTAACTACAGGTGCAAGATGGAATCAACCATGAACGAAAGGCTTGACGATGAGAATAAGAAGGTTTGGGAAGGAAAACAGGTACACAATGAACAAGTACAAGATGAGCAAGAAAAGCAAGAAGGAAATAAGGTCCCAATAGTTATTCTTTCATGATTCACAACGGATTGTGAGGAACCATTAGTTGCTTCAGTTAATGACTCAAGTCAAGACGGGTCATTAAATGACACACTTTTCTGAATAATTCAACTTATCAACTCCTAGAAATTTGAAGATGAGGAGTCTATGCAACAGTATATGACACAAGTCTACGATTAACAGATAGGTAGTTTGAACAAGATGGTAGTTTCATTATAGGAGAAGAATAGTTGAAGTATTACAAATTAAAGAAAGGAAGCATTGACAAGCAATCTCTATGTGAACGTGGGTCAAGACAATCTAATGATTATCTAGATATCTCAGCAGGATAAACGAATATTCATATTTCAAATCAAGTACATCAAGGAAATTCTCAAGAAATTCAAGATGGAAGATTGCAAGCTATTCCTTACCCCCATGATAACAAGTTGCAAGTTAAGCTTCGAAGATTTGTCAAAGGATGTGGACCATAGGTTGTATAGATCCATGATTGGTAGTCTCCTATATGTGACAGCCTCCCGGCGTGATGTGATGCAGGCAGTTGGACAAGTAGCAAGATTCCAAGAAGCACCAAAAGAATCTCATATTATTGTCATCAAAATAATTCTTCGATATATTAAGGGCACAATGGAATATGGTCTATGGTTTCCCAAAGGAAATGATATGGTTATCCAATCTTATACAAATGCAGATTGGGCTGGAAGTGTTAATGTTCGTAAGAGTACCAGTGGAGCAGCATTTTATCTAGGTGGTTGTCTTATTTAATGGTTAAGTAAAAATCAGTCTTCAATCTCATTATCCATAGCAGAAGAAGAATATTCGCAATAGCAGCTTGTTGTACACAAGTTCTCTGGATGAAGCAAACTTTGCAATATCTTCAAGTCAAGTTTGATGAGCCTATTCCCATCTTTTTCAATAACAACAGCACCATCAGTATCTCCAAGAATCCTGTGATGCATTCCAAAATGAGGCACATTCCAATTAAATATCATTTCGTTAGAGAGAAAGTCGCCGAAAAAAATATCAAGCTTGAATATGTTGGCACAAAGGAACAAATTGTTGACATCTTTACCAAACCATTACCTCGTGAAGCATTTGAGTATCTTTTCCAAAAGCTTGGGATTCTCCCAAGTTTTCATTAGGCTCTTTCTCTTATCTACTCGAGTAGAAAGGGGGAGTGGAGGTGTGTATAGGTCCGCAGGATGGTTGTTTGTCAGGGGGGGTTACCCTTTGTCATTGATGATAAAGGGGGAGAGAAGGCAGTAGGAAGAGGTGTCATGATCACAAAGGGATTACTTTTGTTGCCATCAATGCCAAAGGGGGACATTGTTGATCAGTGGTTTTCATTGATGTCAACCCAAGCAGCACCAAGGGCTACCCCGATCTTGCATGGGAATTTTGACTTGACAACTTACTCTATTCTGTGTCAAGGATCTTCTATATGAATTCTACTCGTCGAGATGTTTCCGTTGATATGTATGACATGCCACGTAATTCTTCACGGTTTGAGATATATTCATGTTTAAATTTAGTAACCCAAGTTAGTGAGCTAAAACCCTATGGAGTTGTGGCATGGCACTCATAATTGGTTGTGGTAATTGAATAGTAAATAATTAATAATGTATTTTTTTCCTAAAATCCCTCCAAATTTCACTTGTTGAGGACCCTCTCAACTCAATACGTTCATATAAATAGTGATGCTCATATCCTCCTCTAGTATGGATTTTGTGGCTTCAAACAAGCCATAGTTGCCTTTTCACTATAACTTTGTTTCTATGAAGCTTCAGAAGCCAAAATTAAAACCCATTTAAGCCGAAATCGTTATGAACTGTGTGACCGAATTTCAGATCTTGGTTCCCAATATTTTCAGAGATATGATCTGAGGAAGTTAGGGTTTTTGTAGGCTTCCGAATTCCATGTCAAACAGGTGGCGTTGGGAAAATCCTCACAACATTCTCTTTGAGAATTGGATTCAAATTTCGTAAATAGTCACAGAAAGAGGATGGAATTTAGTTTTTTGAGTATAATTTTCAGGGTTGAAGGTCGAAACAGTAACATGTGGCACTTCGTACAAGTTCACTCTACTGAACGATTCTATAATTAGGTCATCATGGGTGATTGGGCATAACTCTTTCTTGAAGAATCCAACCTTGATCAAACCTGTGGCGTTGGAAAGAGAACTTAGAGGGCTACCACGGGATGAAATTTTAGACCCTATAGATCTGAAATTACATAGATATGACATATTCAATATCGAGCTCCTAGAAGGCAAGAAAAAACATGCATTCAAGGATCACTACAGTAAGGACCAGACATCAACAGCCAAGGTTAAGTCTCCAACAACAAGGTATGTATGATTAGTGTTTACATTTGAAATATTAGTATCATCTCTAACATATGTTTTTATAGGACAGTGTAAGTACATATAGGTCTCGGTTATATCTCTATATATCACAATTAGTTTTGATACCACATTTCGGATGTCCTATTCTTGATACTGCACATTTGATGCTACACCAAGTCTTTTAAATCTATATGATGTTGTAAGTTCATGTTACTTGTCTTGTCATAGTTTATAGAATGGCCTTTGTTGTTGTACTTATAACTTGGTCCATCACAAGTCTAGGGTATCTCATCAGTTTTTATTGTATATATCTTTAGGTCAATTTTGGATATAGTCTTGCATAGAGTCCAGGCCTATACCAAGAGTGGGAGTCTTTGTCTACTACTGCAACAAGTTAGCAACAAAAGTGACAAGCTTACTTCAAGTACTCATTGTAATTTTAATTTGTATTTATTCATTATTATGCACTTACATGTGTTTTACAGGCAGAGGTAAGTTGAAGGGTATTTTGTTTTGTTTTGGGTTTGGTCTCATTAGGAAAATTTTGCATAGATTCAAGCACAGCAGCAAGCAAGCATTGAAGAGCTGAAGTATCAAATTAAAGGAAGCATTGCAACAGGACATCCTTTTAAGACATGACAGCCATCTTCATATTGTGAAGAAGTATCAAGGCCAAGAGTCAGCAGGACATCCTTTTAAGACATGACAGTCATCTGCATATTGTGAAGAAGTATCAAGGCCAAGGGTCATCATTGTAAAGTTGTAAAAGAGTCATTTGTAAAACTTTCATCATTGGAAGAGTCATTATTGTAAAAGAGTCAATTTTCCTAGAGTCGAAAAGGAATTATTGGGAGGTATGGGAGTCTCTATTTGGATGATGTCATGGTTGGGTTGCAGGTCATAGTGTGATTGGGTGTTCAGTCAAATCATTGTAAATCATATTGTATCATGGATCATAGTCCCTATTATGGGAATCCACACTCTTGTCTCATTTCAGTCATTATAGGGTGGCAGGAAGGTGTTAGGATGGTGCAAGAAGTCACCTATAGGTTGGAGCATGTGAACACTTTAGGGTGGTAGGTTGGTTTAGGATGTTGGGGCATCCATTCAGTTCACTACTGAATAAACTCGGGCGTTGGGGCATCCTTCTAGTGGGAGCTAGAGAAGAATGTTTTTCAAGAATTCTATGAAGTTGTTGCTTTCATTTTAGTTGGGGCTAAAGATTAAAGAATTTATTAGAAAAGTGTTTGGTGGTTTTTGATCTAGAGGGGATTTCCCACCTAAAATTATTGTGTCTACTGTGTTCTTTTATTTACTGTTATTACTGCATAAACATTAATAATAATTGAAAATTAACTAATGCTCTGAAAAGATTTAAAAGTGCTAATTGCTAAGGAATATTGATTCACCCCCCCAGTATTTCCAACAATTGGTATCATAGCTTGGTTCCTTCAATAACAGTCTAACAGCTGGAAGGATATCATGCAGTATGCTAAGAATATAGTTCCTTTGTTCAATGGAAATACCTTTGTTCAAGGGAAATAACTATGCACTTTGGAGTGGAAGAATGCGCTTTGTTAAATTTATAAAGCAACAAAAGTCTCACTACTGCTTAAAGAAAAAGAACATACATTACAGTTGCTGGAACAGTGATTGGAACAAGAGAAACAGAGTACCAATTAGCAAGAAAAACAGTAGGTAACTCAAATTCAAGGGGAGTTTGAGTAAATGAGGTTACAACACTAGGAAAGCATGTTAGAGAAAGACTCACAGATTTGCCAAATGGAGGCCATGGTAGACAGATCCAAATATAACCCTCAGATAGACGAGTTCATTAAAGAGGCAATCAAGCTAAATTCAATATTGACATGGCAACAATAGATGTTCTGCCGAAAGATCTCACAGATGAATTCCTAGTGAAACAAGTAATAAATTGACAAACCAAGTGATTGATCTAAGATTTGAATATGAAGAAATCCATAAAAATATTTCAGAATTTATTGCTTCATAGGAATCTAATGAGGTAATAAAGGTTGGTCTACCAAAGGTAGAAGAATCCCATAAAGACGTTCTATTTGCATATTGGGATACACAGTTAAAGCAGGAAGAAAGCGAAACGGAAACAATAGCAGGTACGGCAAACAATATAATTGAGGTCGTAAATGAAAATCTTCACAATGCCAACCTTGTTAAAGAATGCATACCAAGGCTCTCCCAGACATTAGACAGCTAAAACAATAGTGAAAAGAATCAGCTCAAAACAAAGAGGAAGAAATCAAACAGTTGTCCAAACTTGATTGGGATACATACTAACAATATTGGTAAAACCACATAGCCATTGGATGATTATACAACGCTTAACTAGCTCTACACAAAAAATGGTGCCAGCTCTCTTAGATTCCATATTTGCAGGACAGTTAAAATCTACAATCAGCCATCTGCCCCAGGTGAAACCAAGGATCGATATCTGCAATCTCAAGGATCAAGTTCCGACTAAGATAATTCAATTTTAAAGAAGCTTGTTATTAGTTTATTTTCTATTCTTTGTTTTTATTTTTGCTTACTCTTAGGAAGGTTGTTTGAAACCTCCTTAGCTTTTTTTGTAATAATCTTTTTTGAAACATGTATTATAGTATTGAAACCTCTCTCATGCATTTAGATAGGGGTTTAGGATTATATCGAAAACACTTTGCAATACATTACACTTATGTATTTTTGTGAAGGTTTTGATGAAATAATTGGAACAGGATCTAATTTTCTTGAGTATTGAAGCATACTCTACTGAAATTACACTTTTGTACTCTTAGGGTATATTTGATTGGAAAAAAGTGGATGAATATTGTTGATCTCATGAGTAGGACTTTTCATATATGGTACTTTTATCTTACGATCGTGTTTCATTTATGAATTAGCAATATTCTTTCTTTAATTGTCCTATGTATGAAAATCTGAGTTATAGTTTTACATTATTGCACTTTTGTATGATGTTTCAACTCTGATTTCTTATTGAATACATGAAAAGTTACTATATGCAATAAAGTTTTCTGAAGTGTTTTGTCTAACTATTTAGCCAAAACAATTATCATTCACGATTTCATTTTCTTTTAACAGTTGAATAATCTTCATTACCAGTTACTTCAAGACAATCTTTGTAGATCGCATATCTTAGATTATTCCCAGGTATATATATAGTAAGATAAATGTTAGAATAATAGATGCATGTGTTTATTGTTTAGATTAGATCATTTTTAGTTAAATCATTCTTCCTTATATCTTATATCACCCCAACATCATTATCAAATCAATCCTCTCTGGGAAACTAGTCCCATTATCCCTAGTCGGAGCCACTACACCAAACGGAAAAGGAGCTACTCTTAAGGTCTAGACCAGGTGGTTATCCCCCATGTTGTCACAGCGAATTTCAAGGCTTCAATAGGGAGTCATAGTTTTTAGTGGGAATACTTTGTAGGAGAATGTTTCTTGCTAGGAGAAACAAGCCACTCTTGTGTCAACAATTTGTGATGTACTCATTTTCTAATGAAATCGATATAGTAGACCTAGTCACTGGAGCAGGGCCCAAAGATGTAGCCCAGGAGGAGTGAACTATGTTATCAAACTATGGTTTCTTCTCTTCATGTTTAGTATCTTAAGTTGCATATGAATTTGTTTCTCTTTTAATAACTTAACTCGCAATATTTGAAGAGGTTGTGAAACTTATTTTACCTTTAAAGACCGATTTGTTAACTTGCAAAGTGTCAAAGGATGATCGTAGGATTTTTCACCCATTTTCAGATCAACTGCACCCCATAACCCACAGCAAAATGGGGTGGTTGAGAAATAATCCTAGCATCGTGGGAGAAGCGAGGGCGATTATGCATGATCAAGGCCTACCTCTACTTCTGTGGGCCAAGGCATGCAACACAGCAGTCTATTTGCAAAACCAGAGTCCTCATCAGATTTTGGGCATGATTACACTAGAGGAGGATTACTTGTGGAGAAAGTCGGATGTGTCACGCTTCAAGATTTTTGGATCCTTTGTTTACTTCCATGTCTCGAAAGAATAAAGGAAGAAGCTAGATCTGACAAAAAAATTGTGGGTATTTGTGGGTTACATAAAAAATCCACACAACTACTGTGTGTACTTTCCGTCCCTCAGAATGACAGTCATGTGAAGGGATGTAAAATTTGACAAAGATAAATCCATGCGATGCTTTCTTAAGAGGGAGCTTCATATCCCACCAGAAGAGGAGCCCGTTGTCATCGCTCAGAATGATAGTCATGCGAAGGGATGTAAAATTTGATGAAGATAAATCCATGTGATGCTCTCTTAAGAGGGAGCTTCATATCCCACTAGAAGAGGAGCCTTTTGTTGATCAGTGGTTGTCATTGATTTCAACCCAAGCAGCACCAGTGGCTTCCTTGATCTTGCATGGGAATTTTGACTTGACAACCTACTCTATAATAAGTCAAGGATACTCTATATGGATTCTACTCATCGAGATGTTTCCGTTGATATATGGCACGCCACGTAATTCTTCACGATTTGAGAGATATTTGTGTTTCAAGTTAATAACCCCAATTAGTGGGATAAAATTCTATGGGGTTGTGGCAAGGCACTCTTAATTGGTTGTGGTAATTCAATAGTAAATAATTAATAATGTTTTTTTTCCTAAAATCCCTCCAACATTCACTTGTTGAGGATCCTCTCAACTTAAGACATTCCTATAAATAGTGACCCTCATATCCTCCTCTAGTATGGATTTTATGGCTTCAAAAAGGCCATCGTAGTATTTTCGCAATAAAATTTTTCTATGAAGCTTCAGAAGTTGAAATTAAAATCCATTTGAGCCAAAATCTTGATGAATCGCTTGACCAAATTTTAGATCTTAGTTCGCGATATGTTCAGAGATATGATCTGAGGAATTTAGGGTTTTTGCAGGCTCCTAAATTCCATGTCAAACATGTGACGTTGGGAAAATCATCATAACTTTCTCTCTGAGCATTGGATTCAAATTTTGTAAATATTCATAGAAAGAGAATAGAATGTAGTTTTTTTAGTAGTGTTTTCAGGGCTGAAAGTTGCCTCAATGACACGTGTTACTTTGTACAATTTCGCTCTACGGAACCAATCTATAATTAGGTCATCGTGGAAGATTGGGCATAACTCTTTTTGAAGAATCCAATCTTGATTAGACCTATGGGGTTGGAAATAGAACTCAGAGTGCTACCACAAGACAAAATTTCAGAGCCTAGAGATCCAAAATTATATAAATACAACAAATTCAATATCGAGCTCCTAGAAGGCAAGAAAAAGTGTGCATTCATGGATCACTACAGTAAGGACCACACATCAACAGTCAAGGGTAAGTCTCCTACAGCAAGGTATGTATGATTAGTGTTTACATTTGAAATATGAGTATCATCTCTGACATATGTTTTTATAGGACAACGTAAGTACATATGGGGTCTCGATTATATCTCTATGTCTCTATATGTCACAGTTAGTTTTGATACCACATTTCGGATATTCTATTCTTGATACTACACATTTGATGCTACATATTCTTGATGCTACACCAAGTCTGCTAAATCTATATGATGTTGTAAGTTCATGTTACTTGTCTTGTCATAGTTTATAGAATGGTCTTTGTTGTTGTACTTAGAACTTGGTCCATCACAAGTCTAGTGTTTGTCATCAGTTTCTATTGTATATACCTTTAGGTCAATTTTGGATATAGTCTTGCATAGATTCCAGGCCTATGTCAAGAGTGGGAGTCTTTGTCTACTATTGCGACAAGTCAACAAAAAAAGTGACAGCACACTTCAGGCACGCATTGTAATTTTAATTTGTATTTATTCATTATTATGCACTTACATGTGTTTTACGAGCATAGCTAAGCTGAAGGGTATTTTGTTTTGTTTTGGGTTTGGTTTCGCGGAGCAAATTTTGCATAGATTCAAGCACAACATCAAGCAAGCATTCAAGAGTTGAAGTATCAAATCAAAGGAAGCATTGCAGCAGGACATCCTTTGAAGACATGACATCCATCTGCATAGTGTGAAGAAGTATCAAGGCCAAGAGTCAGCGGGACATCCTTTGAAGACATGACAGCCATCTGCATATTGTGAAAAAGTATCAAGGCCAAGAGTCATCATTGTAAATTTGTAAAAGAGTCATTTGTAAAAGTGTCATCATTGGAAGAGTCATTATTGTCAAAGAGTCAATCTTCCTAGCGTCGAAAAGGCATTATTAGGAGGTATAGGAGTCTCTGTTGGGATGATGTCATGGTTGGGTTGCAGGTCATCGTGTGATTGGGTGTTCGGTCAAAATCATTGTAAATCATATTGTATCAAGGATAGTTTTCCCTGGTATGGGAATCCAACCTCTTGTGTCATTTCAGTCATTATAGGGTGGCAGGGAGGTGTTAGGCGGGTGCATGAAGTCGCCTATAGGTTGGAGCCTATGAACACTTCAAGATGGTAGGTTGGTCTAGGATGTTGGGGCATCCATTCATGTGACTACTGAATAGACCAGGGCATTGGGGTGTCCTTCTAGTGGGAGCTAAAAAAGAATGATTTTCTAGAATTATAGGAAGTTGTTTCTTTCATTTTAGTTGGGGCTGAAGATTAAAGAATTTATTAGAAAAGAGTTCATTGGTTTTTGACCTGGAGGGGGTTTTCCACCTAAAATTATTGTGTCTAGTGTGTTCTTTTATTTACTGTTATTACTGGATACACATTAACAATAATTGAATATTAACTAATGCTCTGAAAAGATTTAAAAGTGCTAATTGCTAAGGAATGTTGATTCGCCCCTCCTCTCAGTATTTCCAACACCTTTAGCTCCAAAGGAGGAACCTCAAGAAGTTGTGGAGTAGCCAACATTTGAGGAGTAGGGAGTGGAGACATCGACTCAAGTAGAAACATCCAAAGAAGGTGGGAAAAGGACCAAGGAAGTTGAGAGACTTGTGCAGGATGTGTGGGATAATGTGGGTTCTCCTTCAAATCAGTGTAGGAAGAGAAGGTCACCATATCGGTATACTGGCTACATGGCTCTAATGACTGAGCTTGTAGAGACTTAGCCAACCTATTTCAAGGATGTAGTGGAGAAACATGTATGGGTTGATGCAATGGTAGATGAATTTGAATCCATTGTAAAGAACATTGTTTGGGAAGTGGTCCCAGGATCAGCAGACAAATCAATTGTGGGTTCGAGATGGATCTTCAAGGTAAAGCATGTAGCAGATGGAAGCATAGAAAAGTAAAAGGCTATATTTGTGGCCAACAGGTACTCTCAAGTTGAGGGGATTGACTATGAGGTGACATTTTCTCTTGTAGCAAGGTACTCATCCATTAGATCAATTATTTCTCTAGCTACACAGATGGGGTGGAAGACCCACCAGATGGATGTTAAAACAACATTCCTCAATGGATTTGTTTAGGAGGAGGTGTTTATCAAGCAAGCAAAAGGCTTCCAGACTTTTGACCGAGAGTCTCATGTGTTCAAACTCAAGTGAGCATTGTATGATCTCAAGCAAGCACCTCATGCTTAGTACACCAAGATCGATAGTTATCTCACCAGTTTGGGCTTCACCAAAAGTGAAGGGGATGCAAGCCTCTATCGTATCTTGGTAGAAGATAAATTGTTGATTATTTTATTATATTTTGGTGATTTGATTTTAACTGGTGATGAGAATATAATCAGATCGTGCAAGTGGACCTTGCAAGACAATTTTAAATGAAGGACATGGGTGTCATGTACTACTTCCTTGGATTGGAAGTATGGCAAGGTGATGGGAAATTATTTCTCTCTTAGGGAAAGTATGCTAATGAGATACTTCAAAAGTTCCACATGGATAGTTGAAACCCATGGAGAAGCCTCTAGAGACCAACTAGAGGAAAGAGGATGCCACTCTAGGTGAGGAAGTGGATGCTATTGTTTACCAGTAGTTGGTGGGTTCACTAATGTATCTTGTGGACACACAACCAGATATATGTTATGTAGTCAACCAGCTGACCTAAGCTATGGTTAGTCCAACCAAATTATTTTGCAGGGAAACTAAGCATGTTCTACGGTACCTTAGAGGCACTACCAAGTTTGGACTATGGTACAGATAGATAGAAGGAGTGATGTTGTGTGGATTCACATATGCAGATTGGGTGGGGATTCCATCAAACCAAAAGAGTACATCAAGTGGAATTTTCAATGTTGGGTCCGCAGTTGTTTCCTGATACAGCAGGAAGAAAATATTTGTGGCACTCAGCTTGGATTGTTTGGTCAATTGATGGATCTAACTATGATCTATTGTGATAATCATAGTTGCATCAAGCTCTCTTAAAATCATGTTTTTCATGATCGATCCAAGGATATAGATATATGGTATCACCATTTATGGGATTGTGTGCAGAGGCGGATAATGTCGTTGTGGTACATTCTGACAGAGGAACAATATGTTGACATTTTGACAAAGGCCTTGTTAAGAGAGAAGTTCGAGTTCCATAGGTGTAGGATAGGGGTGGTTGATAATCCCTTTCTTGCTAAGAGGGAGTGTTGAAAATTGCAGCATAAAATTCTCAATTTGATTTTGCCTTGATTAAATTGAGAAAAATTGAATTTCCACATCAGCAAACAATTTGGATGATGTTACCTTGTGTGACATGGTTTTTGTCACCCGGTTTACTTAGTAAATTCGAGTTGGAGGAGTTAGAGTTTAGTTATGCATGTGTGATTGCTAATTTGTAGCAATCAAGATTGATTATCTCAGGTTGTTTTTAGTTAAACTAGTTCCAACTTTTGGAGGAACTAGTGGAAGGTCAGTTAATCACTGGAAATTTAATCAAACTAAGTAATCATCCATTTAACTAATCAATCAGCCTAAAATATCTAGTGCATGCAGAGAATTCGAGTTACCCAGTTGAGGTGGAGATTCCAAGGCAGTGTAACATCAGTTGTAGACTAGTCTTGAGTGTATAGGTCTTGCATGCAGTTAGATGATCAGCCTAAGGAATTTTGCAATTCAATTAGAGGAATTTCCTAAATAATAGGGGCTAATTCCTTAAGGAAATAAGAGCTGAAGCGAAGGAAAATTTTGACTAAGTCTAGGTTAGAGGCCTTCAATAAGCAGAGAGATAGGTTATGCACTTGCAAGGTGAGCTCAGTTGAGCAAAGAAATTGTAATACATCTTTATTCATTTGATTAGTGCAAGAAGGCATTGGGGTTTTTAGCATATTTCTTTCCCCATATAAAAATACTTGTTCATGTGTGTAATTTGTTCTTACATGTCTGAGATTTTTGTTCTAAATTGTCAATTAATGTTTGCAGAGCAGTAGTGTAGGTTTGTGTCTCGTTATTTTGATTAAAAATTCATGAGAAATTGCAAATCTACAGCCTAATTTCTACATGAGGATGGGACCATGGGCAGTAGTTACACGAGCAAAACATTGCAGAAAAATTGTGTTACACACAGAGAGGCCCATGGTTCTTTCATGGATGGAATCGTCGATGTTGTCATTCATTATGTACATCACTGTGACAAATTCATTGTCTCTAACTGTGGTATTCTTTGACTATCAGATTTTGTACCCATTAAATGCAGGGAAATATTCTAATGAATGGTTTAGGTTAATTGTGTGAAATTTTAGCTCATTGTGCAGATTTTCACACAATAAACTTCCACATAGCATTAATTTAACGTTAAATTATTACTATTGTTTATTCTAAAGGTAATTGTGCTGAAATTCATTGTGTGGAATTCCTCTTCACAATGAACTTTTGCACAACACTAACTAACTCAATTAACATGATGAGCCTGAGTATTGCAGTGAGGATGCTGCAACTCCCAGAGCTACCAACTTTACTTTATCAACCCGGGGTTTCGTACAAACTGGGAGGTGACAGTGCTATATACACAACACATGCATCATTCTACTCATGTCACTCTCAACTGGGTCACTTTACCATTAGGGTTCCATACCATTCCCCTATTGAACTAAAAGGAGTTTGACTACTAAAAGAATAATGTAAAGGGGAATTCTAGTGCAGAGAAAGTAAATGCCTTTCAATTCAGGAAATGAAAGCTGCCAACTTGTAAATGCTATGAAATGACACAAATCATCTAGCTATGAAATGACACGAATCACTTGCAGAAAGGAAATTATGTTAATCTTTCACTTGATCACCTATCTATCGAGGTTGCTTAAAAATAGAAGATTACTCTACCATTTCATAATTCAAACATGCATGCATTAACTATCTCATTCACAGTTGTAGAATAGATAAAGTTCTCACTGTTAGATTTAGAAATAAAAGGTCTAATGCTAAGTGATCTTGTAGGAGGGAAAGGAGTGAAAGAACTGGTCTAGGTGGCACTTATGGTCATGGAGTCCAAAATGAGGGGTTAAAATACTCCTAAACTAGGTTAGGTTATCATTGCAGGTAAAAACAAGGTCAAAATAGGGTGCTACAGTTTTGCTACGGTATGTCTTGAACTGCTACAGGATACCCTGAACAGCTACAGGAAATTGCCTGAGAGGTTCTGGAGTGAAATAATGATGAGATGGTGTCGGAAAGGTGTATGACAATGTGAAATGTGTGGGGAAGGAGAACATCACCCATGGTCAAACCTAGCATTCCAAGAAGGTCGTATTCGACTAAGACAACTTGCTCATGATGGTTGAAAGACAAGGGTTCAGAATATGGGTCTGCATGCATCAAAAAAAGGTGGAGAATACCTAGATGGAGTTGGTTGTAGGAGTCCCTTCCTGCAGATCAAAAACCCTGCAATTACACCTGCTCCTCTTTTCATTTGCAAATCATTACATGTCAATGTGGAAAAGATGAATTGAATTTGAAAAATATGATATAACGATTGCTAAGAACTGGATCTATGAAAGGAACTACCTTCTAAGCTACAAAAATCTTAAGAAGCAAAATAAAAACTGTAAATCTTTCCAAGAAATCATAAACAAATATCTAATCTAATGCTACAACTTGATTTATGCAATTGACAAGAAATCAAACTATGTTTTTGGGTTGTGAGAGTGGGGTCCTCTAATCATGATTCCATGAGGGAGATGAGATAGGGGTCATTGTCACAAGATTTTTGAAGTATTTTACTATATTGCACTACAATGACTAATTTATCCTTTAAGCTAATGGACGCATGAATAAACTAACATCTTAATCAATATTTTAAGCTAGAAAGAGACATGAATAAACTGCAGCAACTAATCAGCATTTTAGCCGAAGAATATGGATATAAGAGAGGAACTTCTGCTACTAGGGTTGGGCCCTAACCCAAAATATTCAGCTCCCTGAGTCAACTCAGTGTTGGATCAAAACAGAATTTCTCATTATCATAAAAAGTGTCAAATACATCATAGCATGACAGTCAAAATGTGTTGCAGCTAAAATGATCTCTTTGGCTATCAAAACTATGAATTCTAATGAGTCCCCTAGCTTTCTTATTTATACAAAATGGAGCTACCAACAGCTCCCTAGAAAATAGGGATACTTGGATCCCTAACTCGAGTATAGATGGGTCTAACTCTTCCTTCACTTGCACTGGCTCAAATACCAATGAACTCGGCATGCTTGACTGCTAGTGAACCTGAGCTAATGAGATAGAGTGGGAGATGTTTGACTTATTGGAGGAGTTAAGGAGGGAGACCACCTCCTAGAATCTCTCTTTCTTGTCTACTCCAAGTTCATGCACCCAAATCAACTCAAACTTGCTCCAATTCCTACATTTAACACACATTATGACACATGACATAACAACACATCTTTACTCCTCACATTAAGCATAATATAACAAAATATGTGGATAAATGTGAGAAAATACAATTTAATAAGTTTGAGAATGCATTGTGACCCATATAGTTTACCTATTGATGAGCCCCATCATCACACCCTACTGAAATTGTTTCTCATCCTATGAGAAACCTATTCATCTATATCCGGTGTCCTTCATGTCCCTGGTGGCCTCTCTGACATCCCAAGCTTTTGTAGATGGTGTCTCTTCTTGAGGGTAGAAGCCTGCATTTTTCTCTATCTCTTCCCGATGCTTCCTTTCCTCTTCTTCCTTCATTCCTTCTTGTAGACCCAACAGAAAAGGTGGACTAGCCTTCATTCCAATCCAATTGATCTTTAATCTGTACATGGCCCTCTTGTACAGAGGTGTTATGGCCAATGCATTTTTCAATCTCTCGGGAGTGTGATACTCTTTGATCTGGAGACCGTGTGGTAGGGTATTCCACCTTCTCTGACATGCATGTTGGCTCTCTATATCCAACATCCTGAGAGTGTCCTCAAAGTGATAAATGTATTGTGCTTAGGTGGCAAGCTATATAAGTGCTAGCTTAGCATCATTGGAAATGGTGATGTGATTATTGATTACAACAATGGAACTTATCTGATCTCCCTTGGTGTAGAGGGGTTCCTTTTCTACCTTTGCCAATACTCTTTTCACCTCCTCAACCCTAGCTTCCTCATGCCTTATCCATGATGCAAGGGCCGTCAGCTGCAAGTCTCCCAATTTTTCATTGGGGTCCCAAACATTCATGTCAGTTAGGGTGAGGTTGTGTAGGTAGAACTCAGCCAATTTGGCTCTGTCTTCCATGCCACTTTTGTCGCACAACTCAATGAATTGTCATTAGTCCTAGAATGGCATGGACCCATGTTCTACTAATGTATTGATCTGGAATTACATCCATTGATCTTTTAGGAAAATTGCATAGGATTTGGATGGCATTCTGCATTGAAATGCCTCCATGGAGAGGCTTACCATTGTGGCCAATTGAGTCTACTTCTCTTGTAATTTCTTCCTCAATCATTTTTTTCTGCCTGCAACTATGTTCTCATGTTGTATTCTTTATCCCTCAACTCACTCAATCCTTTCCCATTTCTATGATTTTTTCTTCCATAAGGCCCACATCTTCCACTGTCTTATCTTTGGAAATCTACATCCACCTATGTGTCCTTCCTCTCTCTGCTTCAAGCTCAAAGAAGAGAGGGACTGCAATTTTCTGTGGGATGACTCTTCCTCCTTCAATGAACTTGTAATATGAGCTCAAATTGGGTTGTGGACTAGGCTCCTGAAGTTCTAGAAAATCTTTCTCAAATTTTCTTGGAGAAGATACCCCCTCCTATACCTGTTGTGTTGCCTTTGTGCATTCTTTATGCCCCTTTTTCTCTTCCTGTAGCATTTTCTTCCTTTCCTATAGCATTGCATGTGTTCCTTGTAGTAGGCCTTTTCCTTCCTATTGGGGTGTGATAGGTGTCTTGGTCTGCTTAGAGGAGGTTTCCCTGGTGACAGGCTTCCTTACATAAGTTATGGGAGTCTTTGAGATGGCTCCAGGAGGTGTGGTTTCCTCAACCTTCCTTTCAATATGTTCGAGCTCCTCTCCCTTGCTGGGTGATTCTTCAATCAAAATAGGGGTCCTTGTTCGTGTTTGAGACTTCCCTTGTCCAATCCTAGTGCTTTTCCTTGTTTTGAAATATAGGGGAGTTTTCCTTTGCCTTTTCTTCTTGGATTTGATGGGTGTGCTCAAGGCATCCAAGGTAGCAGTTGACTACTTTTCAGTGGGTTCAAGATACAACATTTGTTGCTTTGGAGACATCTACCCTTATTCTTCCTCCACCTCTTCGTTTTTCTATGGTTCTTCCTTTTTTTTCTCTGCCTCTTCCTTTTTTTCTCTGCCTCTTCCTTTCCTCCATCTTGTACTTCTGCCTCTTCTTTTTCTGCTTCTTCCGCTTCTTCCTCTTCTTCTCCTTCTTCTTCAGAACTTGAGGCTGGGTTCTCACCAAGTGCGAGGACTTGGGTCTCAAGGAAGGATTCTCTGTCCATATCTAGGAATGTGGACCAAAGGACAGGAACTCTTGACTTACTCAAAGCATCCTCCACTATTAGCTTGATGAGACCATGGTGTGTTAATTGTTGTTGATTTCCCTATTTCACCTTCTGGTTCATGTCCATGATGGACTATAGGAGAAAATAAGGCACACTGAGTCTTTGGGCTATGAGCAATATGGCTAGAAATCTCATTTCATGGAGCAGTCTGAACTGGTATCCATAGACCACACTCAATCTTCCTTCACAAGAGATGAACTTAAGGATGTGATAGGCTACCTCATCCCAGGGATAGGGAAGGCTCTCCCTTCTAACTCCATTTTTGTCTTCAATCGGTTTCTCATCATTGGTGAAGAAATTATTCTTAGCAAGGGCACTGCTAGACTTGTCTTCTTTTCTCTACTGGACCCCTAGGGGAAGGGTTGTCACCCTTATAATCAGCTCAGGAGTGATGGAAATGGATAATCCCCTCACTACAGTGGTAGAACTTTCTCTTGATTGAGGGTTTAGGGCCATGGAAAACTCATAAGTGATCTCATCATCATATCATTTTAGTAGCTAAAATAAACCTATCCAATGATGCCTCCTGAATATGTATATTATAGGGGGATGAAGGTGAATTATCCTTGTATCTGTAGGTTCCCTCCTAGTGATCCCCCTCCCATCTTCTTTTCTATTTTTAACTAGGTGTAGGAGGTTCTTTCTAGGACATCTTCTGTATGAATTCAAAGCAGCTGAGAGGTGGAACTCTAGTTTATGGTTGTAATTACTAAGACTCTTTATAGCCACAAAACTATTTACTTTTATAGCCCCAAAACTCTTTTTAATTCACAGGATGATTGTAATTCCTAAGGGAGTTCAGAATGCACCAGTATGAAAATCATGGATAGAGAGAGAGAGAGAGATACCACTTACTTCTTACTATAATTCCTGGTATACTGACAATTGAGGACCAAATCAACTTTAGGCCCAATTCTTACACCCTTGCAGGCTTCCTGTAGCAATTATTGTGCCTCCTATAGCTTCATCTAGCCTCATACACTTCTTGTAGTTGTTTCCTGTAGTTACCTCCTATAGGATTCACAAAGTAGGGTTCAACTCTCTCGATAGCTTCCCAATCCTATCCCTACCTTCTTAATTTTGAAATGAGTGAAAAATGCAGGAAAGTTTGGGTTTTATGCTATTTGTGATCAAGGCTTGGAGCATTGTTCTGGATGTCGATAGTACAAGTTTTCCTCATTTGGACCATTAGCCCACCTTGGGTGATCATTCTCTTGTTTCTCGTGATCACCACCCACACCCTCTTAACTGGTTTTGACCTCCCTCTTAACTAATTTTGACTGATGTGACACTTTTACGTGGCATATTGACTGATAGATTACTTTTGTTCACGAGTTGAGGGTGGCCAAGTTAACTGGCCACCTCCAGTTTATAATTAAAAAACATTTCATTACTTCATACCTAAGGAGGAGCTTAGAAGTTACCATACCTATGCCTACCTAGTGCTTGATCAGTGCATGCTGGAGTGTTGGACTTCTGTGTTGCTGCTCAAGGAAGTACTTCCTTGTCTTTTTCCTGTGTACATTCTTTTTGCTCCTGTATAGTTGACTATTTGTTTTTTCTCATGTGTGCAAGTGCTTGAATGATATATCAGGTGTTATTTTTGTTATTTTGGAGTCCTGCTTGGAAGATCAAGGTACCCATGGATGATGGTACCATCTCCTCACTCCTGTTGGGAAGAAAAACTAGGTTTCATGTTTACGGTATAGTGACACAGGCTGCTACAAGATATCTTGTAGCAACCCCTTTTTCTTCCTTTTCGATGGTCTTTTTTTACAGTGGTGTGTTGGGAAGTAGTGTAGGCATTGGAGGATGATGGCAAAGGATGATGGGTGAGGATGAGGATGGTGGAAATGGAGGACATGTCCTCTGTTTCTTTTCATTTTTGAAATTTTTTCTCTCTTGTTTGAATGAGATAGAGCTTAGGGTTGGTATGGGGAGGTGGTGATTTTTTTAAATCAGGGATGCATAGATGATGGGTGACTGGTCAGATCAAGTAAAGAGGCCATAACCAACCTAGGACAGGCCATGCATGATGATTTTTCTATCGAATTCCTTCCCCTGTAGAATTCTAGGACATCCTGTAGTGCTATTGGATCATCCTGGAGCAGTTACAGGACATCCTGTAGCAAACCAGAGAGTGCCTAAAAATGGGTTTTTTGAGCTCCGAGGGTGGATGAGAGTGGTAGGGACTTGGTAGACATGGTTGGTATGGAGTGGATGGATGTAGAAATGGAATAGAATTTAAGCATGTTGCCCTTGTAGCTCTGCATTTTCCAGTGTCTTCAAAACCTGCAAAATCACATAATTTATTAATGGACAAGTTGTAGTCCCCTGTCATGGTATTCTCTTTTTTTGTTTTCTTTTTTTTTCTTCCTATCTTCTTTTTAGGGACACACAAGCTGCTTCAAAAGAGATATTAATGGACAAGTTGTAGTCCCCTGTCATGGTATTCTCTTTTTTCGTTTTGTTTTTTTTCTTCCTATCTTCTTTTTAGGGACACACAAGCTGCTTCAAAAGAGATTTTAAACTTGCCTATCTGCCCAGGGTGCCTCAAGGGATATTTTCACCCACGGATCTTTTATTTCTTTTATTTTTTCTTTTTTCCACTCTTGGGTTGCCTCAAGGAGGTTTTCAACCCAAGAGTTGGCCGCATATGCCTCATGGAGGTCTTCATCTAGGCTTCTTATTGCTTTTTCTTTTTTCTTTTTTTTTCACAAATAGAAACAGTATTTAAGAATGTTGTGACTTGGAAGTTAGGACACTTCCAATTGCATTCACCTCCTTGCTAATTGTGTTGATGAAGTATTCCCTAGACAGAGGTTTTATGTAAGCCTTCAATATATATCCATTGACAAGCAAGGGGATACCTTCCTCATCAATGGTCCTAATTTTAACAATTCCATTGTCATGGAACTTCTCTATCAGGTATGGGCCTAACTACCTTGTCATCAATTTTTCTTTGAATTCCTTGAACCTGGAGTCATATATCAGAGCCCAATCCCCTTCTTGAAAAACCTTGTCCTTAATGTTCTTGTCATGCCAAACCTTCCTCTGTACTTGTATAACTTCAGTGTGTAGGAGGGCCTGCATTCTGAATTCATCCAGCCCATTCAGTTGGAGCAGCCTCTCCTGTTGTGCCTTTATAACATCCAAATCCAGTTGTGTTTCCATTCTCAAGGTATTGTATTCAAACTCAATGCAGAGAAGAGGCTTCTTTCCATAGACCAAGTCATAAGGAGTGAAACCAATAGTTGTCTTCCAAGTTGTATTATAGGTCCAAGTGGCCTCCACTAATATGTCTGCCCAATCAATTTTGTTGTTTCTCACAACCTTGGTGAGGATGTCTTCTAATGCTCTATTGGTGACCTCTACTTGTCCATTGGCCTAAGAATGATAGGCAGTAGATTTTATGTGCTTTATCCCATGTTGCCTTAACAAATTTTGATCAGATGTGAATTGAGCTCCTTGATTAGTGACTAGCTCTCTGGGGTACCCAAATTTGTAAAACACATTTTCCGTTAAGAACTCAGCCACTTTCTCCTTTGTTTCTATCTTGACAGCCTTGGTCTCATCCCACTTTGTCAAATAATCAGTGCATACAATTATGTATTTTTACTTCCCTAATGGTGGATCAATTGGCCTAATGAAATCCATGCCCCACTTGTCAAATGAATCTAAACCCACATGAGGTTGCAAGGGAATTTCATCCTTGTGAGTAGGTTTCCCCATCCTTTAACACTGATCACATTGACTAGTGTATCTTTTGACATCTTTGTGAAGAGTGGGCCAGTAGTAGCCAGCTTGTAGAACCTTGAAAGTTGTCCTCTTGGCAGAAAAGTGATCTCCAATGGGCCCATCGTGGCAGGCTGATAAGATGTCAAATACTTCCTCTTTCCTGACACATCTCCTCAAAATTTGATCTGGTCCCAGTTTGAAAAGATCTCCCCCAATCCAAGTGTAAGGGCACTCTTCCTCACAATTCTGCTCTTCTCTTTAGATGATAGATTCTGAGGGAATTCTATAGCAACTAGGTAGTTGGCTATGTCAGAAAACCATGGAGAGAGAACTGAAATAGAAAATAGTTGTTCATCTAGCAACTGGTCATCAACCATCCCTTCTTCACCTGCAGGCAAAGCAAGTCTAGACAAAAAATCTGCAACTACATTTTTTTACCTTGATTTTCAATGATAGTTAGATCAAACTGTTGCAATAGAAGAAACCATCTAATAATTCTAGCATTCACATCAGGCTTGTTCATTAGGTACTTGATAGCGTCATGGTCAGTATGCACAAAGGTTTGATAACCAGTCATGTAGTGTCTGGATTTTTTCAAGGAATGGACAACAGCTAGAAGTTCCTTCTCAGTCACAGTGTAATTCAATTTAGCCTTAGACAGATTTTTTCTCATGAAGTAAATGGCATAAGGAAACTTGTCATCTATCTGTCCTAGAGTTGCTCCTATAGCTTTGTCAGATGCATCAGCATGGATGTATAAAGGAAGATCCCAATTTGGGCCTCTAAGTATGGGTGTAGTACTCAACTTGTCATTCAAGATTTCTAGGGCCTCTTGGCAACCATCTCACTAGAAAAATTCAAAGTCCTTGGTTAGCAATCCAAACAATGGTGAGGCTACCTTGCTGAAGTCTTTGATAAACCTCTTATAGTATCTAGCTAAGCCGAAGAAGCTCTTAACATCCCTCTACTTTTGAGGAGTAGGGACCCTTTTTATGATGGAAATTTTATTTGGGTCCACTTGTATTCCCTTCTAAGATATTGAATTCCCTAGGACAGTTCATGCATTCATCGAAAATTCACACTTCTCAGGACTAAATGAGAGGTTCATTTCAATGCACTTCCTTAGGACCTTCCCCAAGTTGGAGAGATCCTCTAGGAAGTCACAGCCATAGAGAGTGAAATCATCCATGTAGATATCTAAAGATTCATGAACTAGCTCAGCAAAGATGCTCAGAATTGCCCTTTGAAAAGTGGCAGGGGCATTACATTATCCAAAAGCAAGGACTCTATAAGAAAAGGCACCCCAAGGGCAGGTGAAGGTAGTTTTATTTTGGTCCTCTGGGTTGATCTCGGTCTGATTATAACCACTGAATCCATCTAAAAAAGAGAAGAATTTCTTCCCTACAAGACCATCCAAGACTTGATCAATGAAAGGTAAAGGGAAATGGTCTTTTTTAGTTGATTTTCTCACCACTCTATAATCCACGCAGGTCCTCCACTTTCCATTCTTCTTTGGGACCAACACTAGAGGGGACACCCACTCACTATCTAAGATGGGGTAAATGAACCCTACATCCAACAATTTCTGCAATTTCTCCTTCGTTGTGTCTTTGAGGGTTGGGTTCGTTCTCCTCTGAGTTTGGCGCACTGGCTTTCATCCTTCCTTGATGTAGATATGGTGAGTACACATTTAAGGATGCACTCCCTTCATTTCTTTATATCTCCAATAAAAGGCATCTAAGTGTTCTCTCAGCATGTTACACAACTTCTCTTCTTGGTTCGTTGAGAGGGGTTGATCTTCAAAGTTTTAGATTGGCCAAATTCTACCATTTTGACATGTGTAGGACTTGGGTCCACTAGGCATAACTCAGTCCAAGGATTGCCCTAAAATTCCTTCACAAGCTCATCAAGGGGTATGGTGTTGGGGGGCTTGTTCTAAAGGATTTGGTCAATGAGGTCATCTTCATCAGGTTGCCCCCCTCCTATGACAACATCTAGGGTACAGATTGGAAAGTCATATGGATTCATCTTCCTCCTCCTCTTCCAACCATATGGGAAAGTCATGGTTGAGCAAGAGGGTACAATACTAATTTTTTGGACAAATGCCCATTCTTAATGGTCATGTTCCCATCTCTACAACTTATGTAAGCATCAAAAGTGGCTAGCCATGGTCTTGCAAGGATAAGAGGGTAGCCATTGAATTTAATCTTGGGCTGGACAACTAGGAAGTCAGCAGGATACTCCCAAGAATCAATAAAGACCATTACATCCTCAACAACTCCCTCAAGAGTCATTGTGGACCTGTCTGCAAGTTGCAACATTGTCGTGGTATTTCTCAAAGATCCTTGTAGGTTTAGTTTGAGCATGGTTTACTTATTAATCACATTGATGGCAGCCCCAAGATCAATCAAAGTGTGAGGGACAATGATTCCAATAATGGGTGCATCTACCATAGGGCTTATAGGATCTAGATACTTTGGGCAAATCACTCTCCCTAGCATCAAATCATACAATTGATCAATCACATTGATGGTAGATGTGTCTTTATTTCTCCTCCCAGGATGTTGAAGCATTTCTTTTTTATAAGCTTATTATCTATGGGAACATCCTTGATAGCTTGGAGGAGTGGGATTTTCACACAATTTTGTCAATTTTCCCAGAAGTTCAGTCTCTTTTGGGGTGTGTTGGTTACAATGGATCGATATTTCAGGAAAAGGAGGTGGATTGGATTTAGGAACACTATCTTCATTTTCCTCTTCAACCTCCTCAGGTGGACATGGAGTTTGGTTATCTAGTAGTGAGGTTAATTTCTTGAGTCTCCACAGCATAGGTAGGGTAAGATGTCTCTCCACTATAGACATGTTGTGTCTGCTTGCTTTTCAGGTTCGTATTTGGTTGAACAGGCATCAGAGGATGCTTGGGTGGAGTAGGATAAATGAGTTGTGGTTGAGATGGAGGTGGAGGCAGTAAAGCAGGAGGTTGGTTGAATTGAGGCCTCCAACCTTGCGATGGGGTATTCCACTGAGGATGTGGAGAAGCATATGGCTAAAATGGTTGATTGGCAGCTTGGGGAGGATACTAAGGTGCATAAGACCAAGGATAAAGTGTGGACCATGAAGGGTGAGTAGGAGAACACCAAGTGGGAAGGGATGCATTCTGATTGGGATGGTAATAGGAATTAGATGCACCATACATGCTTTGTTGGTATGGCCTATGCCCTTGAGGCCTCCTTTGATTGATATAACAAAGTAGTTCAACCCCACCTTCAGCCCCTTGGTACACAGCTTTCATTCCAGGCAAAGAAGGACACTTATATGTGGAATGGTTTTCCTCACAGACTGAGCAGACCTCTAAAACATTTAATGGACATTCATTTCTAGGATGCCTTCTAGTGCATTTAGGAAAAAATATAGCTAAGGCTCTCTCTACTTCCTCGTGTTTCCTCTTGATCTGCATGGTGTCCATTTGTAGAGCAAAGGTGTGCAACATTTCACTTTTAAATTCCTCCAACATGTTTCCAATTTCACTCTTGATAGATGTGGTGGAGGAAGAGGAACTCGCCAAATCTTGACTAGCCCTATCCTTATTTCTAGCATACCTAGAATGGTTTTTGAATATAGTCTTGATATCGTTATAGGGTGGCTGATAAATGTCCCCTCTGAACAATGTGTTTAGGGTTTCTAATATGTCCTCCTTGATTCCTCTAAGAAGGACTAACTTGAGTGATTGAGGATCAAGGGTGCATCTGGCCCTTCTGTAACTAAGTTAGAACCTTTCCTCATAATCTTTTAGGGATTCATCAGGTCCCAGGTTCATTTTAAGGATTTCCTCTTTGGTGTCCTTAGACCTATAATAGTCCATGTACTTGTTCTTAAAGGATTGTTACATTTGAACCCCGATAGTGATGATATCCCTAGGTAGACCCATGAACCAGTGCAAGGTTGCATCCTTAAGGGTGGATGTGAACAACTTCAACTTCTGTTCAACAGAGGTATAATCATAAGTTCTGCAAATGACAACAAAATAAAACAAGAAGGTATCAGGGTTCCTCTTAGGTTAAGCTATGGAAGTGAGGAAGCGTAGGGGGGCTTATATTTTTCATCGTAGTATCTCCATTAGTCTCTCTAATGGGAAAAGTACCTTCATTTCTATTTCCAGCCTCATTTTTGTTTTCAGCCACGGTGTAAGTGTGTGGAATGGTCTCTTCTTCTTCTTCTTCAATAGGCTCTTCAAAGATCTCAATTTGATCAACTAAGGGGTCCTCTAACTCCCCTGCAGTCAGAGAGAGAAGTTGACAGTCACTGAAGAAGAGGGAAGGTTGAATGTTTGATGTTGTGGGGGTATTTGGCAAGAATTTCCCTAATCTATCTTGTTGGGAAATGGTCCCTAGGGTCAGTTAAGTCAAATTTTGAGTAAATGTTGAAGTTCTTTTTGTAACGAATGTAAAGTCTCTGTGAAATGTGGAAGAAAAGTGTGAAGCTAGTAGAATTGAAAGGGGCTTTAATCCCTTATTTGGGTAGGTGATAGAGTTGTTTTGAGACCTGCCCATGGTCCGCGAACCATATTATTGTAAAGAAAATGATATATAAAGTTGAGTCATAACGAGTCTTAGAAGTTAACTAAACTTGAAGAATCATTGTAAGGGCAAGGTGCTAAGGTAGGAAAGGTTTGTTTCATGTACTTAGGTGAAAGGGGAAGGCTTCTGTAGCTGAGTACACGGAGCCCTTGGTAAGTTCGCACGATGAGTTCGCAGGCCCCTGCAACTAAGTGTGTAGGGATAAGAAGTCTGTAATTGAATGATTATACTTAATAAAGGCTTTTTTGAGACGATTATGATGTATTTGTGCCTTGTTAATTACTTCTGCTGAATTTTATGTATATTCACTCTATGCTATATTTTATATGGATTAATGCATATTTATTGTGCGAAACTAGTAGATCTGTAACCTTTTTGCATGTTGAGAGTAGTTAGTTACCTTCAAGAAAATTTGGAAGCCGTTTAGATAGATTTGTAGTAGTTGTCTATTCGGAAGGGATAAAGATGCACGAAGGTATATCTAAGCTGCAAGGATATCAGAAAACCATCACACATGCCTCTGGATGCAGAAACTTGGTTCTAGCATCCCCTAATACCACTTTGGGTGAGACTGCAGCCTGTGTTATGTAGGTTGTTGCCAACAGGGCCAGCAATTAGGGTTTTGTTGGTTGGCGTAGTTAAATTTGAACCTGGGTTAGGCCCCCTCAAGCCAACAAATGGTTATGTTGCCGGGACCGGGATCTATCTTAGGAATGTGTGATGTCAAATAAGTGGTTACCTACTAAGAAAAAAATTGAGAAGTGGCTAGATCGAAATTTGCACAAGTTTGCAACTCAAGAGAACAGAAACATGTATTTATCCAAGGAACATTGGTTGAATAGATACATGTACACTGACGAAACTGAAGCCTTTTTCTATATCTACCCTTGCAAATTGCACGAGTGGCTCTCTAGATTAGCGAATAGTCAGGGTACGTGGAGGCTTGACGATCCTATTGTGTGGACTCTAGAGCTCGTGAAGCACCTGGAAGCTTCAGAAAATAACTTCGTGTAGGTTGTTGATCACTAGATTGATCGTATCTTAGAAGGATTCTTCACTAAGCTCGTGATTGAAACGACCGTCAGCTATAACAAAGCAGAGTGCAGGTTCTTCAAGGGACCGCAAGGTAAGTACTTAAAATCTTGAAAACCTAGATTAAGATGTTGTTGTGTGAAAAAAGGGTTATGCCATTACCTTGATATTTAGGATTGCGTGAAGCGGAAAACCCTTTAGAAGGAACAAGGAAGCAGGGTCAGAATATAGTCCGTTGTTAGGATCTTCTTCCAGTGATGATGAAGGGACTATTCTGAGTACATCGCGAAGTGTGTTGTAGATAGTAAGTCAGGGTATCCCAAGGATACCTCACCCATCCACTCCACCTCCACTTCCGCCTTCACCACATACACCTACACCCTCACCTCCACCTCTAGCTCCGCACCAACCATTCAACATGACAGGTACAATGAAGATGTCAATCTTCAAAGGGGTGGGAAGCGAAGACCCCGAATAATTCTGGTTTGTTGCAGATGTTGTGTGGACAGCACAGCAGATTACTGAAGATAATATAAAGAAAGTGCGATTGGTCACAGCACTACAAGATAGGGTGCTAACCTGGTATATCAAGTTCTGTCAGGATAGACTTGGCACGATGTTGGTAGAGACTCAGCATGCATTGAACAATGAGTTTAAGAAGCGTACATCTCAGGCATCGTCTTTAACGGAGTTTAAGGAGATACAGCGAAAGGTAAATGAGTTTGTGTGGTACTTTAATCAGAGGTTAAAGTGCATGATTCGGCAAGCTAACATGTCGATCATAGATTCTCAACATAGGGACAGGTACATCACGTCCCTCCTACCACATCTAAGATTACCGTTATCACAACAAAATATGGGAATGCAAGCGGAGGTTGTGGGAATCGCGATGAGGTTAGAAGCATCACCAATACAGGATACGAACGTTGGAATACAACAGATTCAGTCGCAGCTGGCAAACCTGCACCTAGACCTGCAAAGCTTAAAAACGAGGAAGGAAGCCCAGCCAGGGGTGCGCGCTGAAGTCTAGTGTATAAAATGTAAAGACAAGGGACATGATAAGGATCACTACCCTGTTTATCAGAATTATTTAATTGAAGAGGTATTGTTCCTTTGAAGCCTAAGAATATTGCGGGACCGAGCACAAGAATACCATTATGGTGCGCTATCTGCCAAATAGCTGGAAAGGACGTGACAGATAATTGTCACCTTTTGCAAAAGTTTGTATAGACTCTGCAACAATTGTTTTGTACTTTTTGTAAATCGATTGGACATGATGAGAGAAACTGCCAAAGTTACGAAGTGATGATGGAAAGGACCCCTACCTATCAAATGCAGGCAGAAAATCACCCTCAAGATCAGGGCACGGTGCAGCGTGCGGAGGATTTCAAGGCCGTGAAGAGGAAGAGGAGGAGGGGCTAGCAGAGGTCGTGGACAAATCATGTGTTACAACTATGGCGAAGCAGGTCATTTCGTGTGCGACTGTCGGAACCCAATGCATCCATCTTGTCAATATTGCAAACATTTTGATCATGTGATAGAATATTTCCCAGCATTGATAGCTAAGATATAGGAAAAAAAGATGCAATAGCCTACGCATAACATCCAAATGATGAGGGTAGAGCCTCGCGAAGAAGATCACAATATTAATATTGTAACGCGTAGTGGTATGGCCACAAGAGAAGATAAAGGAAAGAAGTTGGAGACCGAAGGATGGGTGCGCAAGGCTGCTAAAAAGGAAGTTGGATTTGACCTCAATCGAGCTAGAGAAACTTTTATGGAGGCCAAGAAGAATTTTGTTGAAGCTTCTACGTCAGGGAGTCAAGAGAAATTAGCTGGAAACCATGAAGTGCAGGACGTGGATCCCTCACTATTAGCCACTTTTCTGAAAACTTGTATGAAGTTGTTGAGGGATAAGAAGGCAGTGGAAGGGCTCCAGGAGCTAATCAAAAATTGTACAAGAAAAGATTAAGCTTCCTTTAGAACAATGCATTGTGAGGAAACTGGGTAAACATAAGAAGCGAATAGGGTGTGAGATGAGGCTGACTGCGTAGATTAGAGAATATGAAATGGATCAATTCATCCTGGATTTGGGTTCTGATGCGAATGTACTACCTAAAAATACATGGGAGGGGATGGGGAGGCATGCGCTACAATGGTCCCCTGCATGGCCAATCAGCAAAAAATCATTCCTATGGGGCACTTTTATGGAGTAACAGTAGACATTGAAGGAGCAAGCGCTATGGCTGACTTTGATGTAATTGAAATAGTGGATGACAACAATCCTTACCCTGCACTACTAGGAATTGATTGGTCCTTTGACATGCTTGTAGTAATTAATCTAAAGAAGCAAAGAATGACATTTGAGAAGTAGGCGCTTAGGGTTATTGTGCCACTGAATCCTGTTGAAGGAGCGTGGTACATTGAACCGGTCCGCAACTATGTGGAGGAAGATGACTTAGATCAAATATACAAGATTATTGTGCGACAAATATTGGATCAATCCCACTGCAAATGGGTGGATCACGTGGGATAGAGACAACTCTTGCACCTCGGACTCAAATGAAGAACTTGAACATTGGCAGAATAGATTGCATGAAGTTTCCACTCTATGTTGCAATATGATCACAAAATCGTTGTGGTGCATATCTACAGAGGTAATGAATCTCCCACATTATGGTGGCTTAAATTATGTTAATTTATTTTTGGATGCTTTTGAAAGGGATGTGCCCGAAGAGCATCGTTTCCAAGTGCTCAAGTTGGCACTGTGTGCTACGCCTGACCGTTGGTGGGGAACGCATAAGGATAGCTTCGATGACTAGAAGGAATACAAGCGAATGATGAAGTTAAGGTTTGGATACGCTAATACATGTATGAATGACTGAGAAATATAGTGGAAAGGATGATCTGCGTGAACATTTGGCACGGTGGACTAAAGCTTGGGGAGAAGAGCCACAACAGGAATGGGTGCATATCTTCTGTCACACCTTAGATACTATTCCAATGAATTGGTACTTGGGAACATAGCTACACCATGGGACAGTTGAATGGGATATCTTGAGGGAAAGTTTCTTGTTAACTTTCAGCTTTGAGGATGGATTTGATTGCATTAATGAAGTGCTCCAAGAAATTAAGGTTGATGTCTTTAGAATGCCTACAAAGCTGGTAGAATGGGTTCAACCAGACTGGAGTACCCAGTTGCGCCATGTTCTGGAGCGTTACAATGTGATTGCAAAAGAAGAATAATATTCATGAAAAAACAACATTCTAAATACCGAAGGACAACGCGAGGTTGAAGATTCTAAAGCAGCGAACCCTGATACATCAGAACCTTTGAGACCAGGCAAGTAAACATTGGGTCTGATGCGCAGCCTAAGTTTGCAAAGATAGGTGATTATTGGGATGAAGATATAGTTAATAAAATTGTGGAGCTGTTGCACAAATACCAAGTTTTATTTCCTACCAAGTTATCGAACCTGAAAGGAATAGTAGGGGATCTAGGAGTAATGAAGATCACTTTAAAACCTGATGTGAAGCCTATGAAAAGAGACCCTACCACCTAAATCTGTAGTATAAGGAGAAGGTGCGCAAATAGCTAGACAAAATGTAGGAAGCTTGGATTATTGAGCCAGTGGAAGAATCCGATTAGGTGATCCCTATGGTTGTTCAAGAGAAGAAGCAGCAGGGCGAAATCAGAATATGCATAGACCAGAGAAAGCTCAATGATGCATGTGTTCAACACCCATTTCCAGCACCATTTACAGATGAAGTTTTGGAGAATGTTGGAGGAAAAGAAGCTTATTCGTTCACTGATGGGTTCTTAGGGTACCATCAGATTAAGATCACGTCGGAGGATGACAGCAAGACGACCTTCGCGACGGAGTGGGGATGCTTCCAGTACACAGTGATGCCATTCGAACCGAAAAATGTGTCTGTGATCTTTTCAAGGGTTGTAATTACAACGTTCAAAAAATTCATCCATAAATTCTTAGAAGTGTATTTTGATGATTGGACTATGTTTGGATTGGTAAAGCGCCACATTGCAAGTCTGCACCTTATGTTTGATACTTTTCACATATACCTATTTTCTCTAAACTTGAATAAATATATATTTTGTGTGCCTTATGGGATATTTCTAGGCCATGTTGTATGTAAGCAAGGACTAATGGTAGACCTTGTGAAGATAGCAGCAATTGTCAATTTAGAAGCTCTAGAGAATGTAAAGCAACTTCGCACAACATTGGGCCACATCGGCTACTATAGAAAGTTTATTAAGGCTTATGCACAAATAACTGCACCAATGGAGAAATTACTGAAGAAGGACATGACTTTCTGTTGGGATGAAGAATGTCAGCGCAATCTAGATGTGTTAAAAGAAAATATGGTGACTGTGCCCATTTTGGTGTTTCCAGACTCGAAGAAAGAATTTCATGTTCATGTGGATGCCTCTTGTATTGCGTTGGTTGCGGTATTGACCCAGCCAGGCGAATGCGAGATAGATCACCCTATAGCATTGGCAAGCAAGAAACTATCAAAGGCCGAGAAGAACTATTCAACTATAGAGCGTGAAGGACTGGCGATGGTCTACGTGCTACAGAAGTTTCGACATCACCTGTTAATCTCGCATTTTAAAATGTATACATATCACTCCGCTCTCAAGTACCTGGTCAACAAGCCTGTGTTTGGGCGGGGGGGGGGGGGGGGGGGGATCTGTAGGTGGTTATTGTTGTTTCAAGAATATGACTTTGAGGTGATTGTCAAGCCTGGACGATTGAATTTGGGTCCAGATCATCTATCCAAAATTGAGACAGGCGAAGAACCTACTAATTTGAAGGAAGGATTGTCGGATGCGGAGATCTTTATTGTACACGTCACAAATGATCATTTTGTTGATATAATCCAGTGTTTGACTACTGGAACAGCCCCAGAAGGATACTCTACACAACAGAAAAAGGAGTTGGTGGTCTACGCAGCTGACTTTTCTGTGATTGCGGGACACTTATATAAGTGGGCACTGATGAAATACTACATCTATATGTTTCGAACTTCGAACGCTCTAGCATCCTCGCCGAAGCACATGGAGGTGCAACGGGAGGACACTATGCAGGCAGAGCAACCGCGTAGAAGATTTTACGCGCAGGATTATGGTGGCCAACAGTGCATAAGGATTCTAAGGCCTATTATAGGGTATGCCATGCATGTCAGAGGATGGGAAAGCCATCACAAAGGGAAGAACTTCCCTTAAATACTCAGATTTCATTACATGTGTTTGACAAATGGGTGATTGACTTTGTGGGTCCAATACAGCCACAAGGAAAAAAGACAGGTACGCAGTACATTATTACTGCGACAGAGTATTTGACGAGATGGGAAGAAGCACAACCGGTGAAGGATTGTAACGTTGCTACAGCCACGAAGTTCCTATTTGAGTATGTCTTGACAAGGTTTGGGTGTCCTAAGATACTGATGAGTGATAGGGGTACACATTCTAAATGAAGCTATTGCCGCAATGCTCAAATAATTTCAAGTTTATCATCAAAAGAGTACGCCCTATCATCCTCAAGAAAATGGTACAGTTGAAGCATTCAATAAAAATTTGGAAAACACATTGAAAAAGGCCTGCGTGAAAAAGAATGATTGGGATGTGCGCATACTAGCAGTCTTATGGGCATATAGAACGACGTGTAAGAAGTTGATAGGACAAACCCCGTTCAGGTTGGTCTATGGGATACAGGTTGTGATGCCCATGGAGTATATTGTGTCGAGTTTGCAAATTGTAGCATTGACTGATATGGTGGACCAAGAGACTATGGAGGACTGCCTCGCGTAGTTGTTGGAGTTAGAAGACAAGGTTTTAGCAGGATTTCACCAATAGGTGCAAAAGGAGCGCGAAAAGGCATGGCATGATCAACATATTCAGTTGTGCACATTCAAGGTGAATGATTTGGTCTTACATTATGATAGAAAGTTCAGGAAGTTCCGTGGGAAGTTTCAAATACGCTGGTTGGGACCCTATGTAGTCAAAGGAATTACAGATGGTGGCATATTTCAGCCCACGAAGATGAATGGGAAATTATTTCTGGGAAGAGTCAATGGAAGTCGATTGAAGTTATATCAAGGGGATCCTACCCCTACCCAATGACTACATGATGGTCGGACAGTCTTAGTACTCCAAGCAGCTGCAAGAAAGTACGGGACTATAAACTACACTACCTGAAGAATGGGAAAACGAAGGGGGTTGTCGCGCAAATGAGTCCAAAAATAGTCGTTGGATGCATTGTCGTTGATTGGTTGGATCAAATCCCATTAGGAGGAGTGAGTACGCTGCATTTATGGCACAAATCTTTGGCAATCTGCCACCAAAGATGCATTTATGATCAAAAATTGGAGGGAACGATCGGATTTGAATTTGAAATCGGCTATAAATCTGGCATGCTGACCTATAGTAGAACACTTTGCCTTCTGAAAATTGCTTGTGAATTTTCTTGCCTTAAGTCTATGAACCGAGAAGATTGGGAGGAACTTCTTTCACGGCCAGAGTTCACAAAATTTCCTAATTGGAATCATTATATCATCCTTGAGAAAATGATTGATCTCGCGAAGTCATTGTCTCTGAAGCCGCTGTCTCTAAATTTGTTATCTCTGAAGCCGCATCCCTGAAATTACGTCGGTAGTGGAAGCTACACCGACTACGCCTACGGCACCGAGGTTACCTAGGCCTAAACCATCTACTGCTAAGGAGAAACAGAAGAAACCACAAGCTATACTAGTGAGGCAATCACCAAGGAAGAACCCTACATAGGTTCAGCAAAAAGGGAAGATGGACAAGCCGAAACAGCCACACAAACCCCTGGATCTTGAAGAAGAGGAGCTTCACGAAGGGGTTGAAGATTTGGATGTTGAGGAGAGAGGGCCTATCACTAGGCTCCCGAAGTATATCCCTCCACGAAAGGGCAAAGTGAAGGTACCCAAGGATCCTGATAACGCTAAATTCACAGACTCTACACTGCTATTGCCGGAGAAAGTGCCATTTGAAGGTGCGCTCTTAGGGCACATTTCCGCACTCAAAATGGAAGATTGTGATCTAGTTGATAACGAAAAATTCCTGCATTTGGAAACAAACAAATATTTGGCGAAGATATACTATGAGGAGACCGGATTCATGCGACTGGAACCCATGAAGTGGGTTGCGGGGGTTGAGAAGGTTGGGTTGCTAAATATGCTATGGGTGCCACATTTTAGTAGAACCACTATCAACATGATGTGCATACGCCAATTGCTTACATTGGTTCATGATGAGTGTCTTCGTTGGGAGACCCCATCCCCATCACAGATATATTGATCCACTGTATCACCAAGTTGCCTACCAAGGGGTGGATCCCGCTAAGGAGTTTGTCGAGGAAAAAGTAAAGAAAAACAACTCGTGTATAAAATGAAGAACGAGTTTGGCTTAGTGAAGAAGTCGTGTGGATAATCTATCTGTTCCATCACAGACAAAGCGGTGTAATTTTCTGCCCAGAATTTGGCTTTCAAGGTCATGAGGAAGTGTCACGTAGATGAGGTTTCGACGCCTACCATTTCATTGGTTGCACAATGCGCGAAAGGGGTGTAGTACAACCTGGCACAGTATCTCTACAAAGAGTTTCTAATGAATTGTCGTGAATCACATGACGATAGCAAGCCATTCCACTATGCCTGGTTGTTGTTGTTAATTTCCCTAGTTGTGTGGAGACTTCCAAAAGACGGTCAGCTCCCTCTAGAACATGTCGATTTACCAGAGGTCACGAAATTTGTTTTGCTATGGGAAACAAAGGATCTAGAGAGGGTCATGGAGATGAAGATATTATGGGTGTTGGTCAAGATGGACCTCCGCATAGTTATCAGACAGAGGCAGAGGTAGTCACCTACCCTGTTTGAGTAGTTGGATTCCTACACGAAGTTTAAAGCAGATTTTCACAACGTTTCCATCCGCGCAAGATGAGATCCTAAGAAAGTTTGGTACAAGTTGTCTTACCTAGCCACCGACGCAAATGTACAGGAAATCGTGGGAAAATGGCCAGGGGAGTGGATACACCCCACAGATCTCGGCGTCGGAACAAGCAAAGGCGGAGAAAGCTCCTCCATGCATGCCACAACAGCACATAAGCAAAAGGAAGCTAAGAAGGATGTCACTCGCGAGAAAGCAGTTTAGAAAAAGAAAAAGGTTGAACAGGGAGCAGCCCAAGAAAAAGTAGCACAGAAAAAGAAGGAAGTTGCTGCTAAGGCAGTTGCTGACAAGGAATGTACCACGAAGGATGCCACATTGGAGGTTGAGGAATCTTCTTCTCAACATACTGCAAACAAGGAAGGATTCGAGGAGGAAGGAGGTGGTGGCGAGGAGCATAGCACTCCTTTTAGAATCAGAAAGCGCCATAAGGAGACAACTTTCGGACCCAGGAAGAAGCAAAAATCAGACAAGCACGTACATGTAGATACATTGGTCCTCACTAAGGGGGACTTCGATGAGATAAGATACAAGGTCTGCGACACAATGTCGGAGTTATGGACACTGTTCGAATCGTAGTACCTACAGACGCTGGGGAGCATGCAGAAGGATCTGCGCGACTTGCAGACTGAAATAGGTCGAATTCAAGCGAGCGTGGGACAGGTGAGTGGGATTCAAGAGAGCCTGCAGAAAGCAAGCACAACTGTGCTTGAAACAGATAGGAATCTAGACCTCAGATTCATTTCATTACCAGATGGATCACTGTGTGCAGATGAAGATAAAGAAAATGCCCAACTTGGACAAATCAAGGGTGTGGGTGTCAACTTAACCGCGTTTCCTATTCAGACCCTCTATGCGCTTCGTCAGGGGGTATCAAACGAGCTCAATATTATAGAGCAACGCGCGTTATCAGTTATCAGCAAGGTAAAGATGAATAATGAGTAGATCTTTGCCGAAAAGGCACAGGTGCTGAAGGAAAAGGAGAATTGGCCGCGCGAAGCCAGAACTTGGAGGCAGCATTTACATAGGCATGTAAGATGTTGCCCGAACTTCACATTCCAGAAGATGCAACAGCAACAGCGAAAATTCGGAAGTTGGTTGTCATAGTTAGAGAATCGAAGGATGAGATCAACCGAGTAATATTTGAGTTCCACATGAAGATCTCAGAGCTCGAGTTGAAATTGCAGCCAACCACTCCGCCAGAAGTCTGGGAGCAACGCAGAGCAACCATTAGGGAGAGCATGGCCACTTTGGATGTAGCAGCCACAGGATGCACACTAATCTTCAAGCAAACAATGGAACTATGGGCGACTCTACAGGAGGACCCAAATCTGCAGAAACTTGGCACAAATATCTGGGAGATGCAGCAAAATTTGGATGAACTCAGGGCTATTGTGTGCACTTTTCTGTCAGTCCAGCGCTTCGCTCGCTTGACAGAAGGAAAACAGCTTCAAACGCACATTAAGGAGCTACAAAGGAAAGAGGTCGTCTTAAAGGCCAAAATACATCCATGGACAGAGGAAGCAAGCTAGCTTACTCTATCAGTCCAAGAGAAGTTGAAGGCACTCCAACAAACACAAAGGATGATGTGCCTCACGATGGAAGGCCCAATTATAGAAAAGCTAGTAGAAGAAGTGCAGTAGGCCGCGATGTAGGGTTCTGCTAAGAGGTGTTGAAGGTGGAGTTCAGCGACCTCCACAACAAGATCGATGCGCCAGTTAAGTGACTCAAGGGAAATTAACTCAATTTGTGTTGGGGGGTTGTTGGGAAGGGGTCCCTAAGGTCAGTTAAGTCAAGTTTTGAGTAAATTTTGAAGTTCTTTTTGTAACGAATGTAAATTCTTCGTGAAATGTGGAAGTGGAGCGTGAAGCGAGCAGAAGTCAGAGGGGATTTATTCCCTTAGCCGGGTAGGTAATAGAGTTGTTTTGAGACTTGCCCATGGTTCGCAGACCATGGTATTGTAAAGAAAATGTTATATAAAGTTGAGTCATAACGAGTCTTAGAATTTAATTAAACTTGAAGAATCATTGTAAGGGCAACACGCTAAGGCAGGAAGGGTTTATTTCTTGTACTTATGCGAAAGGGGAAGACTCATGTAGCTAAGTGCGTGGAGACCTTAATAAGTCTACAAGCTGAGTGTGCATGCCCTATAGTTGAGTGTGCAGGGATAAGAAGTTTGTAATTGAATGTTTATACTTAATAAATGTTGTTTTGAGACGATTATGAAGCATCTGTGCCTTGCTAATTACTTCTGCTAAAGTCTATGTATCTTCGCTTTGTGATATGTTTTATATGAATTAATGTTTATTTACTAGGCGAAACTAGTAGATCTGTAACTTTTTTGCATGTTGAGAGTAGTTAGCCACCTTCGCAAAGATCTGGAAGTCGTTTAGATATATTTGCAATAGTTGTATATTGGGAAGGGATAAAGTTACGTGAATGTAGATCTAAGCCGCAAGAATATCAAGAAACCATTACACAGTCCTCTAGATGCAGAAACCTGGTTCTAGCATTCCCCAATACTGCCTTAGGTGAGACTGCAACCTGCGCTATGCGGGTTGTCACCGAAAGAGCTAGCAGTTAGGGTTTTGTTAGTTGGCATAGTTAAAGACGAACCTGGGTCAGGCCCCCTAACATGTCTCTACTCCTACAAGGCATGAAATAAATGTATTTTTTTATGAGTTTTTTCAAAACCAATTGCAATACAGAAAGGAAAGCAAGAGTAACATCTATCTCGTAAATGAAAAATATAAATAAAAAACAAAAATTACATCTATCTAGACACCTCCCTAGCAATGGTGCAAAAAAGTGATGAGCCCCAGTATTGCAACAAGGATGTTGCAACTCCCAGAGCTACCAACTTTACTTTATCAACCTAAAGTTTCGTAAAAACTTGGAAGTGATAGTGCTATATACACAACAGATGCATCATTCTACTCATGTCACTCTCAACTTGGTCACTTGACCATTAGGGTTCTAGACCATTCCTCTATTGAAATAAAAGCAATATGACTACTGAAAGCATAATGTAAAGGCTATTTCTAGTGCAGACAAAGTAAATTCTTTTCATTTCAAGAAATGAAAGTTGTCAACTTGTAAATGCTATGAAATGACACAAATCACTTGCAGAAAGGAAACTATAATAATCTTGCACTTGATCACCTAGCTATCAGGATTACTTGAAAATAGAAGATTACTCTACCATTTCATAATTCAAACATGCATGCATTAACTATCCCATTCACACTTGCAAAATAGATAAAATTCTAAGTGCTAGATTTAGAAATAAAAGGGTTAATGCTAACTGATCTTGCGGGAGGGAAAGGAGTGAAAGGACTAGTCTAGGTGGCACTTCTAGTCATGGAGCCCAAGATGAGGGGTTAAACTACTCCTAAACTAGGCTAGGCTATCATTGCAGGTCAAAATAGGGTCAAAATAGGTTGCTACAGGTTTGCTATAGGGTGTCCTAAACTTCTATAGGATACCCTAAACAGCTACAAGAAGTTGGCTTAGTGGTTCTGGAGTGAAAGAATGGTGAGATGAAGTGTTGGAAAGGCGTATGACAGTGTAAAAAGTGTGGGGAAGGAGAACATCACCTATGGCCAAACCCAACATTCCAGGAAGGTCGGATTCAACTAAGATAGCTTGCTCACAGTGGCTAAAAGACAGAGGTTCATAATATGGGTTGGCATGCATCAACGGAAGGTGGAGAAGACCTAGATGGAGTTGGTTGGAGGAGTCCCTTCTTGCATATCAACAACCCTGCAATTACACCTATTCCTCTTTTCATTTGCAAATCATTACATGTCAATGTGGAAAAGATGAATTGAATTTGGAAGATCTGATCTAACTATTGCTAAGAATTGGATCTATGAAAGGAACTACCTTCTAAGCTACAACAATCTTAAGAAGCAGAATAACAACTATAAATATTTCCAAGAAATCATAAACAACTATCTAATCTAATGCTACAACTTGATTTATGCAATTGACAAGAAATCAAACTTTGTTTTTGCGCTGTGAGAGTCCTCTAATCATGATCTCGTGAGGGAGATGAGATAGGGATCATTGTCACAAGATTTTTGAAGTATTTTACTCTATTGCACTATAACAACTAATTTATCCTTTACGTTAATGGAAGCATGAATAAACCAACAAATTAATCAATCGTTTAAGCTAAAAAGAGACATGAATAAACTACAACAACTAATCAACATTCTAACTGAAGAATATAGCTACAAGAGAGGAACTTTTATTGTTGGGGTTTAGCCCTAACCCAAGAGCTTCAGCCCCCTAAGTCAACTCAGTGTTGGATCAAAACAGAATTTCTTATTATCATAAAAAGTGTCAAATACATCATAACATGACAGTCAAAATGTGTTGCAGCTAAAATGGTATCTTTGGCTATCAAAACTTCAAATCCTAATGAGTCCCCTAGCTTGCTTATTTATTATTCTTTGACTTTTTTACGTCACTCTAGCATAATCCTTAAATGTCTAGCATAAATTAAATATTTCATGGCCAGCATTTTAGCAAAAATGTATAAAGTCTGAGGCAAAAACATCCCAAGCAAATGCAAAAACCATTATAAAAATCAAAAAATTAAAAGTATCGTTTCTGAAAGAAGCTTGACATTGTAGTTGGTTTGTAATACAAGCAAAGCTCCACACAAGGAAGCTACGCATTTTGACAACCATGAAAGCGTTGATGGAATCCAGCCCAGAGCGTGTGCAAAGGAAGCTGTGCAAAGGAGGCACGAGTGAAAGAGGTTGTGTGGAGGAAGTTGTGATGAGACCGAAATGCAAGCGAAATGTGGACCCCGCTTAATTAGTAGTAGATGCAATGACTATGTTGCATTGCAACTATTAGTCTTGTTTTTAATCCAAAAATGTTGATGCTTTCCCAATGCTAAGAATTACTTAAAAGATGCTAACAACCTAAGAGAGAACACGAAACAACTTTGGATCTCTAGAAGGTTGAGTGTTAACCAACAAAGAGGCGAACTCAAACTAAGATATAAATATGGGAACTATGGGAAATCATGATGCTCTTGAAGTAAAGGGTTCATGTGTTAAAATGGGATCTTATATATTTAAAGATTGAATTGAGTGGAACTCTTCCAAAGACAAAATCCATCACATGACAATGGAGGAGTTTGACGAAAATACCAGTACTGTCGACCTAAGCTACATGGATTTATTTTATGTTTATACTCGAGTTTTACGATTTTAATATTAATGTTGGATAAAAAAAAATAATGTTGACACAAATTTGATAATAAAAATTTTGATAATATTAATTTAGTATTAAATCTCACATAGTAAAAATCGAAAATTATATATATAATAATATGCTAAATTTGTTAATATTTTTCATATATATACGCCAAGCTAAAAATTGTTATAATTATTTTTATATATAATGCTAACAATTATGTAATTCTTTTTTTAATGCAAACATTTTTGTAATTCTTTTTTATATATAATTTGATTATATATATATATATATATATATTTGTGTTTGTTAACTTTTATTTATACATACACACTAATTCTTTTATATATATATATATATATATATAATTGTAATTCTTTTTTATAATATTAAATTAAATATAATATATATATATATATATATATATTATATATATATATTATGTAATATCTTTTTTATATATAATTTGAATAATATATATATAATATTATATATATTAGTGTGTGTATGATAATAAAAGTTAACAAACCCAATATAATATAGTGTGTATGGTATAATAAAAGTTAACAAACACAAATATATATATAATATATATAGTTAATAAAATTTAAAGGTTAAAGATAAAATATGCGCTGATGGGTTTCCAAATTAGACAAAGATTAAGGCCTATCTAACATTTCCTAGGCACATAAATATTATATTAAATCTCTTTTTCTACACTTGATAATATTTTTTTAGTTTTAATATGTGCTTAGGAAGGTTTGGAGATAATTGCATATTATTTGTCTAATATTGTTTATTTTTATGGAATATTGAGAGAATATGGAGTAAATTCTAAATGAGATAATATGGGGACTTACTCCCTACTACAAGATAGACGAATATTGGATAATAAATGAAATAAATATCATGAAATTATTGTCGAATTATGGAACTCCACTTATTGAGAAAATCTAGGAAATGTGGTTCCTGTCATTTAATGAGGATTCCTAGTGTTGGGAACCATATCCACTTTTTGAGGGATTTTGGCGGGAAAAGTTTTCTCCTTTCAAAGAGAATGCTTCCTTGTCACTTTTCATAAGTACCAATTCAAATTGGCCTCTAGGGGCATGTATTTCTTAGTCTTCCTATGAAGAAAACTTTATATTTAGCAGCTCCACTTTCATTTCTAGCAGGGATGTACTTGGAGTGATTCAAATAATAAAGTTTGGTGTCATTTTTAGCCTCTAAAGTTCGGTTTCCTTCATAGGTATCTAAGTATCTTTGGGTTTGGCCATCCTAAGAGCCTCAAAGTTTTCTTGTACAATTTTTTTATTTCCTTTGAATGTATTTTTCCCTTGCATCTCTTATTTCAACGTTTAGTGTTCATGTCTCTTTTGTTGTAGGTTACATTGGTTAAATGACTGAAGTGAGTTGTTTTGCAGGTTCTTTATGTACTCACAAGCATGATGCATCCTTAAAACAACTTTAAAAATTCATATTCATCATTGAGCTACTTGGATTGGTTCACTAGTTCACAAATCTAGAATTTCTGAAAGTCCCTTGTACCAAAATAATCGTAATTTTTTGTTATTTTTTAGAATGTGTTAATGAGCTTCATTTGAATTGATTTCACTTGTGTCGATTCATAAAAGCATCCAATTTAATAACAAAATTTATCCCATCACATTTGCACTTGATTAGGTTAGGCATTTGATAGGTTAACTAGCTCACTAATGTTTGAATTTCTAGTTTTTTGAGAAGTAATTTTCTGTTATTCTTTAACACATGTTAACAGGGGTATTTTCGAGTGATTCCACTTGGAATGGAGTCCTAAGACGTCATACTTCATAAAAAAAAAAAAAAATTGTTTCATCTCATTTTCATTTGATTTACTTAGGCATTCGGCAAGTTAACTCACTCCTGTAGCGATCTTGTCACTCCTATAGCAGTCTCCTAACTCCTGTAGCACATGTAAACTTGGCCAGATTTGCTCTAAAAGCTTGGTTTTTCTCTTAGGATTGAATAATGACCTCTAGGATCAGAATCTGTGATTGAGGAAGGCCAAACACCACTTAGGACTTTCATTTTACCCCTGCAACATTTCAACAATTTGGGTTAATGGATATATTTATGAATTGGATAGCACAATAATGATTTCCTTGATTTCCACATGAAGTTTCTAATGAATTATGTCAATGGACCTAACCTCTCTGAAACGTAGTGATTTATTACATTATATTCCTTCATGCATGTTAGATCAGTTTAGTTTCTTTATTCTTAAGCTAGGGTTTCTATTTCAAGCACTATTATTTCCATTCCATAGACTAGGTTTCATTTTCAATGCAACTTTTACATTTTTCAATTAGGTTAGTGTTTGATTTCATGATATTCACTTGATTACATCAAATCAACCAAAGAAAGACACATTGCATGTTGCATATATAGTGTTGACACCTCTTAAGTTTGTACGAACTCTAGGTTGATAATTTAAGTTGATAGCGTTGGGAGCTGTAGCATTCTTGTTGAATATTGG
This sequence comes from Pinus taeda, assembly GCA_000404065.3. Classification (NCBI taxonomy): domain Eukaryota; kingdom Viridiplantae; phylum Streptophyta; class Pinopsida; order Pinales; family Pinaceae; genus Pinus; species Pinus taeda. The sequence goes on from APFE031327788.1 coordinate 170,539, forward strand.
ATCTCATCACTTTTTGGTGTCGTTGTCAGGGTGGTGTCAAAGTATGCATTGTCTTTTCCCTATTTGATCTATTTCTGCGAACACAAAAAATTGCATTAGGCGTCTTTCATTTCAAAAATAGAAAATTGCATTGCAATAACATTTTCATTCAAAAAATCATTAAAAAAAAAAAAAAAAAAATCTTGGGATTCTACTAACGAACTTGCCAATGACTTGTCAAACTCCTTACCACCAGTTGACGAGCGTCTTGTACCTCCTATATTTCTTGATCCTCCCTTATGACCTCAGGTTCATTTCAAGAGTGCGACTATGTTAGACTATGCCTAGCATGGTCAACCTTTATGTATTGCGCAGCTTGATTCCTTTAGCATGGCCCCATATTAGTGGGCCATATGGTACCATTACCCTCCATGAGTTTGCGTATAAAAACCTTTGGCATGTGCCTCACTGTGGGCACACATTAGCATGACCTACTCGACTGTGTTGCACTTGTACATATTGTACATAGGAGTGTGATGATTTATCTTCTTTTGGTTTGGTGTGTGATGTGAGTATTTGTCATGCCTTATTTATACCAAAAATCCAAAAAAATATAGAAATCAAAAAATATGGTCTTGGTTTTACCTCTTCCATATTTATTTCTTTTATTATGTGATTTAACCATGGGTCTAGTCCTTCTGGATTGTTTTTACAAGATAGAGTGGTGTTTCTACTGTGACATCCATTGGACCTTAGGTGTGTTTTTCTTGAACTTGGCATATAGGTCTAGGTCTCACACCATCTCTATTGCATTTTAATTGGAAGTGTCATATTTACGCCTCAGGTCTGACCCCATCAAGTTGCGACTTTCGCCACTTCCTTTATGCATTTCGTAGCTTGGTGTTTGAGTTACCTGGTCATGGATACCCTAACTAGCACCTCTTTGACGACTTGGTGTCCATGTAGTCATTTTTATTCTCTTATTGGAATCCCTCCTTCTAACCCGCCATGACCTAGAATCTAAGCCACGTGTCCTCTTCTTCGTCTCATTTCTAGCTTTACCCCGGGAGGATTCCACCATTTTTATCACTTGTGATTGTCACTCTTCTATCAGCCTATTTTCGCAGTTTGAACCTTGGATCCTTTTTTCCATTGTCACCATCTACTTGGCTGACCATCCACTTTCACTTGGTGGTTGACCCTTTCTTGGAGGAACCACTGCAATAAGTGGTCCTATTAGGCAACCTCTTGTCCCCATTATGTCATGAGCAGTTCCAACATTACCGGATCCAGTTGCTATCCCCTATACCACTTGTTCCTCCAAGAGGAGTTTTCTTTAAGCTCTTTTCAGGCTCCTTAATCTAAAAAAGATTAACGAGTGAAATTGTCTACCTAGTATAAGTTTAACCCTTTTCTAGATTGGGCTAGACTAGTTACGAAAAAGGAATACCCTAGTCTTCTTGGTTAGGAGGTTCCCCCTTGTATACTTTTATCTCTTTTTCGGGCTTGGGGGACAACTTTACAAAAAAAGAACTTATAAAAAGAGAAGGGAGGGAACATCTTTTTCCATTAGTCATTGAAATACAAGTGTTAGTTGAGTTGCCCTTGAACATGGCACTTGTCTATCTCATTATCTCACAGTTGGGTTTTAGCTTGCCTAGGAGTCGTACCATCCATATGATTCTCTTTACTCCTCTAGATGGTTACTCTTTCAATCATATGGAGCATGCTTCGATGCCTCCTGCACCATTACATGATATCACATGGTGCTCATTAGTCATGCTGCCAAGTCACTTTTGTGTCATGTTGTTATGTGTTCAAGGGAAGTCTCAGCTTATGTCGACCATACAGTAGCCTATTGACCTTTTTGAGTCGGTCATCCCCGTGTCAGTGGTACTTCACCGCTTCATGACTTCATCCATTCATTACATCATCCTAGTTTGTTCTGTGTCGATTGATGGGGGATGCATTAAGGCCCTCCTTCGATGGATCTTCTTCTGTTGACTTTAGCTCATTTTCCAAGAGCTTTATCTAGGAACTGGTAGTACCTTGGAGCTTGCAAACCTCAGTGGAAGGCTTCGTCGCGATCGACAGTGGGTTTACATCATTGGCTCCTGATTTATTGAGTTCACTAGTGTTCGACATTAGCTCATCTATTCACACTTAGTGGATTGTACTAGGTACCTTGGGGTCTATTTTCTTCATTAGTGGATTCCATCGCGTTTATTACTGATTTACCTCATTGGCAGGTAATCAGGTGGTTTCTACCATGCTTGATATCAGCTCATCTACTTGCATGGTATAGATTCGTACCATTGGGGTTATGTCTAAAACCCTAGGTAAGGTACATCTCACTCTTATATGGAATCCTTCTCAGGTTGTGTTGGAGTTATGTATCATTCATGTACTTTGAAGACTATCTTGAGATACCTCTATGTTTGTCATGTGTCCATAGTCCTGCTGATGTATACTATGATATAGATCCACGATTGTATTTTTTAGTGGTTATGCTCTATTTGTTGTGTCACATGGATCCACTGTGTATATCTTCGTGGCCATGTTCTAGCATTTCATGTCATATATCCGTAGTGTATTTTTTGGCAGCCATGTTCTGTATCTTTTTATGACCGAGCATGGGTATAACCACCTCAGGGATGTTATCAAGCGCAGATGAGACTTCATCACTTGTGTTCCTTCAATCTAGCTTCATAGTCTTGGCTCCTTCCTCCCATTTTGAACATTGAGTATTATTATAATGCATTTCGACCATCAGTTTCTCTTCTAGCCTCATGCATTAGGGGGCATTTGTTATAACCCTATTTTCCACTCCTTTATAGTGAGAGAAACTCAATATCAACTTACCTCAGTGGTTTGGCTAGAGTGCATCTATTTTCACCTTTTCTTTTACTTATGTGAGATTTATCCCATGTTAAAAGAGTGAAATTACATAATTGAGCAATTTCTCATAATTATTTTGCCAAAATATTATAATTATGAGATAATCATTATTTCATGATTGGGATCATTGAGAAAAAAATCATAATTGTGAAAAAGAAATTCTAGAGTATTTCATTCCCAAAGAGATCAACTTGACCCACTTATGTATGAGTTGATTAGGGTCCATTATTGTAGAAATTTCCTAACTTCTCAAGCCCCTAGGTGTCTAGGTGTCTAGATATATTCTCTTGGAGGATAGAATGAATTTTTATAATCTCACCAAAATGAAAGGGGGAGGGGGCGCGTATCCAAACTAAAGCATGAAAGCTCTGTTGTCTTGGGAGAGGAGACCACACTGCAAGTTGGAAGAGAGGATCTTATTTGTTGAAAGTATACATTTGATGTACTTTCATTTATATGGTTAATAAAAATCTATGTTCCCTTACATGAATTTGTGTTCAATATTCTAACGATCTTCCAAGGAAGATCAACTGTTGTTCTTGTTTAGTTGTGTTTGTGTGCGGGAATAAAGATCTGGTGCGGGGGTGTTGGATCACTCAAGTGGAGCGCAAGATCTCCATCAAACTCAAAACCCTTCCCCGACATGCGAGGATTCCAGGTGTGATCTCTTATCTTTGTAACATAGATCCAACTATTTTCTGCATGCATGACCATCTAGATTGGGGATCATTATTATATTGTATTGGCCATTATATTTTGTTGTCTAGTGATCTCAATCGGACATGAGATCGTGAAGCAACAACCCCTTGCATAATTAAATGCAACACATATGTTTATTTTATATATTTAGCTTTTATATTTTATTGAAATATTACACTTCTATTATTATTGTTTATAAATATAAAAATTTATATAGTTTAAGTGTGAATAGTATATATGTTGGAGAGTTGGTTTTTTCGGCAAAGCGATGGAAGAGTTGACCAAGGTTTCGATGTGCAGTGTTGTAGAGGCTATGATTCCTCTCATATCAGATGGATCAAACGGAAGTCAAGAGCATCATCGTATTGTGCAGGGTCAAGATGCGCCTAAATCTACAACCTATCCTGATTATCTTGATCTAAAGGTAGCAGTTGAAACTTATTCCTCTGGAGAGGATCCAGCAAAAGATCTATGGCCAAAACTGTCGGATTGGGTGTCGACCCTCCTACAAAGGATCTTGTACTATTAAATTTGGCAACTAGGGCCAAACTCCACCTTGGACATCTCATATGATGGAGATAATATTTTTATTGGATTTCTCTTTCCGAGAAGTGCGAGAGTGATCTAAATATCATCTCATTTTGTCAAAGCAGAAATGGAATTATGAATTTATTTCTTCTATGGACAAATTGTCAAATTCAGCTCTAGTCAAATGTAGGCTCATGAAGCCCAACAGTTGTGTCTCTTCACCCTAAACGTTGTGTATAAATAAGAGAGGATTTTTCCTCATTTGGACACACCATCAACACATCTTTCTCTCTCTTCTTCTCATTGGTTCATACAGCAAACAGGAGCATCTCTCTTCTTCATGTGTTGACTTGGGTTGACTAGAATTACAGGCAAAAAATCGCAAACATGTTTTGGGCCAATGCTAGGATGTTGACTAGCATTGACCGTGGGTCAAATCTCCTCCTTTGACTGTGTTTTTCAGACATAAAATCCGATCTCTTGAGGCCGCATCTCTTGGCACAAAAATCAAAGAAATTGCAATAGTTTGACCTGTGTTGACCGCAGGCCCTTTGACCGTAGCGTTGACTGAGTTTGACCGAATATTTCAAAATTGTATCGTGTTGCTTTTGTTTGTCTTTGGAAGCCGAGTTGACTGGGTTTGACCGAGCTCATTTGGAGTATTTTTTCTAATGGTTTGACTAGCATTGACTTTCTCATTAGGGCATCTTGTTGACCACTATTTCACTGGATTGTTTTGATAGTGTTTGGGCAAGTGAATTTTGTATGATGTACTCTCTTTCTCTCTGTTAGGCTTTTGAGAAATAATAAAAAGATTTGATCAAAGGGTTTCCCCACATTGGGGTTTTTCCCTAGCATCTACCAAATATTGTGTCCTCTTGTCTTGGCTTGTCTTTTACTTATTGTTTATGCTCCATCTACATGTACTATCAATGTTTATGTGATTTCTTAACTTGAAATTGATATTGAGCTAATAAGAGAAATTGAAGTAAATTGCTCTAAAGCATAAACCATGCCGTTGTTATCTAAAATTAACATCGTATCAAAGTTGAAGTGAAAACAAAGCCCAAGCAAGAGTGAGAAAACCAATCACTGAGATTTGTTGGACAAGGACAAGATTCAATGGTCTCCTCATCTTACTTCAAATCTGATCACAAACTCAATGATAAGTCTGATTATCATGCATGGAAGATGTCTCTTGACTTGACTTTGGAAGAGCATGATGCTATGGACTATGTGCAGGGAAAGATTGTTGAACCTCCTTCAAATGCACTGGCTGTCGCTAAGACAAAGTACAAGAAAAGTGAGGTCAAAGCTAAGAAAATCATCAAGGATTTTATTCATAAGCATTTAGTTGCTTACATCTTCGGTTTGGGTGCATCTAAGGAGATGTATGACAAGTTGGTTAAGCATGTTTAAAGTTAACAGTGCAAACCAAGTCCTCTTTCTCAAGAACAAGTTGAAGGACATAAAGGGAAGAGGAAAAGATATCCAATCCTACTTCATGAGGATTACCGAAATAAAAAATGATCTTCTATCTTTTGAGTTAGTTTGCAAAGAACCCACAGCAATAACCATATTCGTCAACGTTTCAAATCCCAACAGGGATCCATCATCAAGACTATTTTTGAATGTTGATAGTAGAAGAGCTAAATGAGAAGTTTAAATGATCTTCTATCTATTGGAGAAGTTATCGTTGACAGGGAGCTCACTCTCATTTCCCTTGGAGGTCTCCCTCGTGAATGAGATGTGTTCAATAATACTATCCTCAACAATCATTGGATTCTAGGTTTTGATGAATTGTTCACTGAGTGTACTCAAGAAGAGACAAGGATTATAGAGAGAGACAAGCCTTCAAATAGAAATGGTCCTACTACATTCTCTGCTCATGCTAAAAAGAAGAACATTGTTGGTTCAAAGAAACAAGGACAAGGAATACAGGGATTCAAAGATGGAAGAAAGGGAAAAGGCTTCATTTATAACAGGTTTGGCCAGTATGCTAGGGAGTGTCCTAATAAAAGAGATACACCTCAGGATGATGATAACAACAACAACCACAACAATTTCAGGGGCAACAACAATCAAAGGAATGGCAGGTTCAACAACAAAGGAAAAAAGAATGCTTCCACTACTCAATATGGAAATAGTTGACCTCCCAAAATATCAAGAAACTCTACGTATGATGAATTTAATGTTGTAGATAACAAGCAAAAATAATTTTATCTTATCTCTGCCCTCTCTACTGCCTCTCCATCGAATACCTTGGGTAATTGGTTGATTGATAGTGGTGCCTCAAGGCACTTCACTGAGTATAAAGAAGCGCTTTCTAATTTGATAGAAAATTATACGAATCTAGGAATCATTCTTGGAGATAATGCCACTTATCCCATGAAAGGCACTGGGAATGTTACTCTTCAATTGAATCAATGTAACATCATTCATTTACAAAATGTACTATATGTACCCAATCTAAAGAAGAACCTGGTATCTATCTCGACAATGGAGGACAAAGGATTCAAGGTGGCATTCATTGATGGAAAGATACGTGTTTGAAAAAGAAATTTCAAAGAAACATTCACTCTTGGATTCAGGGTTGACAATGTATATCAAGTTGGAGGAAGTCCACTAAGAGCTATGTCTTACTACACATTTCTTCAATCTGAATTATGGCGTCAGAGGTTTTTTTATTTTCATTATAAGGCTCTACCCAATGCAAGAAAGATGGTGACAGGTATCCCTGAATTTAAAGTAGAACATGAAGGTGCTTGTCAAGGTTGTGCCGAAGGAAAACATACAAGGGGACCATTCCCCGCAAGTGATAGCAAGACTACCGACATTTTGCAATTGGTTCATTCTGATCTATCTGGTATGTTGAATGTGACATCTTTGGGAGAATATTTGTATTGTGCTATCTTTGTGGATGACTTCTCTCGCAAAACTTGGCTTTATTTCTTGAAGAAGGATGAAATGTTCCAATGGTTCCGCTCTTTCAAAGCCTTGGTTGAAAATCAAATAGGGAAGAAGATCAAAATATTGAGGACTGATAATAGAACCGAATATGAATAAAATAAGTTCAATGACTATTGTAGAGACGTTGCCATTAAGAGGAAGACAACCACAGCATATACTCCAGGGCAAAACGAAGTCGCTGAAAGAAAGAATCGTTCAATTATAAAAGCCACATGGGCTTTTTGAAGTCCCTATGGGGAGAAGTTGTCAACAGTGACATGTATGTTCAAATAGATGCCCTCATCAAGCATTGGACTCCAAAACTCCTGAAAAAGTTTTCACCGAAAAGAACCCTGATGTTTCTCATTTTAGAATTTTTGGTAGACCCGTATATTTTCATGTGCCAAAAGAAAAGATAAGCAAATTGGATGCATCTGGGAAGAAAAGAACATTTGTGGGCTATAGTGAAACTTCAAAGGCATATAGAATCTTTGTGTCAGGTCAAAGAGAAGTGGAAATAAGTCATGATGTCACCTTTGATGAAGAAGTTTCCCTTAGGAAAGTTAGAGACCTTCCTATTCCAAGGAAGGACAAAGAAGAAGATATAGGAAAGCAGAAAGAACCAAAGAACGAGTTGATGCCCGACGCTAAAAGACAAATGTATCCCATTGATCCACCTCCCCATGAACCCTCCTCCTCAAAAGGGAGAGCCTCATGGCTTAGGGACACACTCGAAGATGCCAAAAGTCATATTGCACCAAGGGGGACATTTCGTGAAAGCAAGAAACCTAATAAGTACCAAGAGTACTTAACTGCCATGAGCACCATTGTTCAAATTGAGTCTTGCACATTCGAAGAAGTTGTGAAGCACCAAATTTGGAAGGATGCTATGAACGAAGAGTATCAGTGGATTATGAAGAATGATATCTGGGATGTGGTCTCTAGACACAAGGACAAATATGTGGTCACCTCGAAATAGCTCTACAAGATCAAGCACGGCGCTAATGGAAGAGCTGAAAAGCTCAAGGCCATATTTGTTGCTCGAGACTTCTCTCAAAAGGAAGGTGTGGACTATGATGAAATATTTGCCCCAGTTGCCCGATATACCACCATTCGTTCAATCATTTCCCTTGTTGCCTCTCAAGGATGGAATTTACACTAAATGGATGTTAAAATCGCCTTCTTTCACGGGGCATTTAAGGAGGAAGTCTATGTAGAACAACCCGAGGGGTTCGAAGTTCAAGATCGAAAAACACATGTATGTAGGTTTTATAAAGCCCTCTATGGGTTGAAGCAAGCTCCTTAGGCTTGGTATGAGAGGATCGATAGCGATCTGATGAAGTTGGGATTTACAAGAAGTGAAGTTGATCTGAACCTTTACTTCAAAGTTGAAAATGATAGACCTTTCATCTTAGTAATTTATGTGAATTATCTCTTTCTTACAGGTGCAGGCCCTCTCATTTATCAACGGAAGAGGGAGTTTGCTTCCGAATTCGAGATGAAGGACCTAGGATTGATGCACTACTCCCTAGGCTTGGAGGTTTGGCAAAAGCAAGGTGAGATTTTCCTTTCCCAAGGAAAATACATTGATGAAGCTACTTGAAAGATCTGGGATAGTGGATTGTAAATCTATGACTACTCCGATGGAACTCAACTTCAAAAAGTTATGCGAAAGTGTTGTTGGGCCCAATTTGGGAAATCCTTTTGAATGTCGTCAACTCATGGAGCCCCGGATGTTCTTAGTGAACTCCCTTCCGGAGATATGCTTTGCAGTGAATACATTGAGTCAATTTATGGTCGAACCTCATCACATACATTGGATAGCTGCCAAGAATCTCTTGAGATATCTCTGGGGCATGATCACTAATCCAAAATGGATCTTGGATAAACCTTTGAGTCTAAAAGACTTCATATGAGAGGTAAAAGGGGCTAAATGGCACAAATCCTTTGTAAATCTAGGTCAGATGAAAGTCAAAGGATGCTCCTGGAAATAGTCTCATTGCAGAGATCTCTTCATTCTGAATCTAACGCAATTTGAATGGACTAAAACGGGCTTCAAATGAAGAAGTTATAGCAAAGAGAAGAATGCTCATTATCCTTAAAAAAAGAGGCAAATCCTTATGAAAGTGGGCTTAAGGCTTTATATGTGTTCCTTAAGGAAATCGCATTGGAGAAAAGCAAAGGAGCGAACAGTAGGCTGAAGGATGCAACGATATGCGATTGCGATTATCGCATCGCACATAACTCAAGTTTGTTTCTCTGTCCCTTCGATCATGAGTAATCATCCCTGGCGGCTCTGCGTCTCTTTGACTGGCCCTCTGGCTCATCGGCTCTGTGGCTCTGTGTCTGACCCTTTGGCTCTGTGGCTCTGCGTTTGGCCATCTGGGTTTGCAGCTTTGTGGCTCTCTGCGTATAACCCATACCTGTTACAACGCCCGCTTATAACATGGCACAAATGAATGGGAGTTGTTCAAGGTAGATACACAGGGGACCTTTTTCCAGAACGAAATCTGCCAAATAATGCATTCTCATTCGTGACGGAAATACAAAGGAATACACAGAAAAACCCATCATGGCTCTTAAGCCCGGACTTCAAATGGCCTTCAATCACATCTATATCCTTCTCGGGTCCGTCCTTTGATCGCAAATCGCAATCGCACAGGCGGAATGTTTAAAACCCAAGAATTTGACAAATACACAGAAATACAAAGAAATCTCGTAAATCCAGATTTCAAATATTATTCAATTGCGTTTATAATCCTTATCGGGTCGGGGTCTGATCACATATCGCAATCGCTCAGTGCATGGCTCCTTTGTGTTGTGATCCGATCGCTAATCGCCTATCGCAATCGCTTTATCGACGTATCGCATTGTGCACTGACCCTTTTTATCGTGCGATCCAATCATCGATCGCTCCGATCACCGATATCACACATCGCATATCGCATCGGCCCAATGAACAATGTCTCTGCTCCTCCGATCGTCCGATCGCCGATATCTCTCTATTGGCGCTATCGCTATCAGCCCATCGCACATAACTCAAGGGGAAGGACCTGTAGCATTGCGAAGAGGAAGGACCTGTAGCATTGCGAAGAGTCGATGCGATGGGCTGATAGCGATAGCGCCAATAGAGAGATATCGGCGATCGGACGATCGGAGGAGCAGAGACATTGTTCATTGGACCGATGCGATATGCGATGTGTGATATCGGCGATCGGAGCGATCGATGATCGGATCACACGATAAAAAGGGCCAATGCACAATGCGATACGTCGATAAAGCGATTGCGATAGGCAATTAGCGATCGGATCACAACACAAAGGAGCCATGCACTGAGCGATTGCAATATGTGATCAGACCCGGACCCGATAAGGATTATAAACGCAATTGAATAATATTTGAAATCTGGATTTACGAGATTTCTTTGTATTTCTGTGTATTTGTCAAATTCTTGGGTTTTAAACATTCCGCCTGTGCGATTGCGATTTGCGATCACAGGACGGACCCGAGAGGGATATAGATGTGATTGAAGGTCATTTGAAGTCCGAGCTTAAGAGCCATGATGGGTTTTTCTGTGTATTCCTTTGTATTTCCGTTACGAATGAGAATGCATTATTTGGCAGATTTCATTCTGGAAAAAGGTCCCCTGTGTATCTACCTTGAACAGCTCCCATTCATTTGTGCCATGCTATAAGCGGGTGTTGTAACAGGTATGGGTTATACACAAAGAGCCACAAAGCCGCAAACCCAGATGGCCAAACGCAGAGCCACAGAGCCAAAGGGTCGGACGCAGAGCCACTGAGCCGCTGAGCCAGAGGGCCAGTCAAAGAGACGCAGAGCCGCCAGGGATGATTACTCATGATCGAAGGGACAAAGAAACAGCTGGAGAAGCCACAGAGTCAGAGGATTCCTCAAAAAGATAGAGAGTATAACTCTCACAAAGGAGCTCAAAAAATGTAGCAGCAAAAAAGTGAGTTCTCTCTCGAGGGAGCTCACCACTGGAGGCAGAGACAGAATCGCGTAGTACTCTCTCCCCCTTCGCAGAGTTGATAGAACCGAGAGCCATAAGGTCGTAGAGACAGAGAGCTTGAGAAAGCCAGAGAAGCCACTAGAGGTTGGGGCAATGGCAAAGGGGTGATTCCTCAGGAGCTGAGCGCAACAAAGTTGCAGAGTCAGAGAGCTTGAGGGCAGCGGAGTTGCAAAGCCAAAGAGCCACAAAGCCAGAAAGCTCAAAATAGACTTCTAAGAGCCATGGAGCTATGATGAAGTCACAGAACAATGAAGGGATCAAATGATCAAGCTATTGTTGAAGTCCAAAATGTGTTCAAGAAAAAAGAAGGAATTCCATAAACAATAAAGAATTTTGAGGGAGTCAGAGAAGCCAGAAACTCAAAGCACTGACTGAAGGAGTCTAGTCCAGAGAAGCCTAGATCTGTCTAAAGAATATGGACAGCTAGGGATAAGATGGTATTCTAAACCCATAGGTTCAGTTGTAAACCAATGAAGTTGAGTGTGGAACTTGTAAAAGAATTGAAGCCATAATCCCAAAGAGCCTAGTCGAGTTGATTAGATCTCTAGGAGACGTAGCCTAAGATATCAGGGTGAACTCCATATTAAACTCGTTGTCTATGTGGTTTGGTTGTTCACTGCATCTTGTTGTTGTGTATGATGTTTATTTGTTGCTTTTATTTACTGCTATCTGAGTTTTATTTCAGCATAAGCAAATGAAATCAAAGCACATAAACAGTTAAGGACAATCATAAGCATACACCTATTTCAAGTTCTTTTAATTCTGCAAATTGTCAAGCATAAAATAGATCTTGGGAATATATAAGCTTTGGAGTGGGGGAAGTTCTTGTAAGCTAACAAGAAGCCTTTAGTGCCCCATTTCAGATCAGGTGGTATCAGAGCCAAAGGTTGATTAACCCCACCTTCAAAGAAGGTGGTATCAAAGCTGATTATATCCGAACTAATTATACCAGAGCAGGGGGTCATGAAGCAGGTTGCATCATGATGCAAGTAGTATCAAATCAAAATGCTTGATTGACAGAGTAATCTATATGTTGGTTCTTTTGAAAAACATACCAGAGGCATAGGGTCCAAGTTAATGTCCAAGATGTGCTATGAAAGAAAACGCTTAAGCAAACATGCACAGGGTATTGTTGAGCCAATAATGATTGAAGAAAGGCCTAAGTATTTGGGTCTTAGCTATGGACAATTTTATGGAGAAAGTTCCAAAGCTGTCATGAAGACCATTGAAACAATTCCAAGAAGGAATTTCATTGCAGAGCTTCTACCTCAAGATTGTGAAGATTGTATTCTTGGGGAATGCAATAGCTTGAAACATCATTTTCAGGGAGAAGGTGTTCATAAGCATGCACTTGAACCAGAGAGTTGTGAAAACTCTGAAACCATTGAAAAAGTTGATGGTGTTCCAAAGAGAGCTACTTCTTCATTCAATTCATCTCCTCATTAAGGTAATAAAAGTGAAAAAGAAAAGTATAAATCTAGTTCTAACCATATCCCTTATTCCTTTTGATTATATAAAGCATGATAAATTTCCATATAAGCATGGAAAAAGAATTGCATGTTCCTTTTGTGGTTTGGTTAACCATAATGTTTCTAAATGTTGGAAGAGAATGGCCACATACATGAAACTTTTGAAGGAAAGGAAGCAAAAAGTCAAAGGTCCATTGGACAAGGCAAATCATGCTGTCAAGAAGATGCACATGTGTTGCACTAACTGCCATAAGCAATGACATATTGCTGCAAAATGTTGGACTTTGAATCCAACAACGCTTCCACGAAACTTGAAGAAGATGGAAAGAGGAAATGGCAGGAATAGAAAGAAAGATTTCATGATTGATGTGTTTCAGGATGATTCACATGTTAATGTTGATGTGCAGACAAAGGAAGGACCTTTGAAATGGTTAGAGTTCTTATCCAATTAAGGTTGCATGTCTTTTGAAGATACATTATATCAAGCTGTATCTATTTGCATTTCTTTGTTAATAAGATGCAAGTTGCACAATTTTGCCAAAAAAGTGAATGGAAAAGTTGAGTAGGAGACTCACTTTATTGCTGCAACATTATGTTCATTTCAGCTTCGAAAGTACAGTGTACTTAAGCGAAAGTTGAATAATGAAACATTATATTTCATTTCAGCTTCGAAAGTATAGTGTACTTAAGCGAAAGTTGAAGGATGAAATGCATGCATACGCTTGATATGCATAAACACATGGATGTTGATGATTTCCTTGTATTTGAATATGTATGTGTGATTAACTTGAAGGGTTGATTACTTCTTTTTAAACATGCATGTAATGCAATATTGACTTGAGAAAAATTGATTTGGTCTCCAAGATGGAGATAATGATGAAATGTTTCATCTTTGAAAAAGAAATTTAAGATCAATTGTTTTTTTTTTCTACATGTTTGACTTGAAGGGTCAATTGTTTTAAAGGCATGTTTTATTGGCTTGTTATCTAATCCATCATTTGTATGCAGATGTAAAGACATGGAAGTGTTCACAAGATGTGAAAATTTGTTTTTTTTGTTGAAGCAAGAGTTTAAGCCATCCAATTGTTGTCTGTAATGTTGTTGTTGTTAACAGTTGTTGTTGACAGTATGTCAAACAGGTACAAATGAAAATTTTGTGAAGCAGGGGTAACTTCACATTTGTTTGAGCCACCTTGGATCAACGATCAAGGAAGAGAAGCTCAAACTATCTTCTGTGATCTTTTCAGCAGGAGTTCTGCAAAAAATCAAAGAGGAAGACAGTTCTTCCCAGTTGGACAAGCACATCCAGGAAGGAAAGTGTTCAAAGGCTTGTGTTCAGAGGCACTACGCAAGGCAAGTGGATGGAGGCTGAAAAAATGAAGTGTTGTTACTCTCATTTACTAGTCAGATCAGTATATCAGTGTTTTGGAGTCCAAAAGCTTTTTAGTGGGAAGGCGTGATCCAAAATGGATCTTGGATAAACCTAAGTCTAAAAGACTTCATATGAGAGATAAAAAGTGCTAAATGGAACAAACCCTTTGTATATCTGGGTCAGATGAAAGTCAAAGGATGCTCTTGGAAATAGTCTCATTGTAGAGATCTCTTCATTCTGAATCTGACACAATTTGAATGGGCTAAAATGGACTTTGGATGGAGAAGTTATAGCAAAGAAAAGAATGCCCATTATTCTTAGAAAATGAGGCAAATCCTTATGAAAATGGGCTTAAGGCTTTATATGTGTTCCTTAAGGAAATTGCATCGGAGAAAAGCAAGGAGCGAACGGCAGACCGAAGGACACCGTGATATGTGATTGCGATTATCGCATCGCACATAACCCAAGGGGAAGGACCCGTAGCATTGCGAAGAGTCGATGCAATGGGCCGATAGTGATAGGCCGATAAAGCAATATCAGTGATCAGGGGATCGGAGGAACAGAGACACAATCCATTGGGCCGATGCGATATGCGAAGCGCAATATCGGTGATCGGATCGCACGATAAAAAGGGCCAATGCACAATGCGATACGCCGTTAAAGCGATGGCAAGAGGCAACCGGCGATCGGCGATTGGATCACAACACAAATGAGCCATGCACTAAGCGATTGCGATATGCGATCAAACCCAGACCCGATAAGGATTATAAACGCGGTTAAATAATATTTGAAATCCGAATTTACGAGATTTCTTTGTATTTCTGTGTATTTGTCAAATTCTTAGGTTTTAAGCACTCTGCGTGTGCGATTGCAATTTGCGATCATAGGACAGACCCAAGAGGGATATAGATGCGATTGAAGGCCATTTGAAGTCCAGGGCTTAAGGCCCATGATGGTTTTTCTGTGTTTCCTTTGTATTTCCGTTACGAACGAGAATGCGTTATTTGGCAGATTTCGTTCTGGAAAAAGGCCACCTGTGTATTTGCCTTGTAACGGCTCCCATTCATTTGTGCCATGCTATAAGCGGGCGTTGTAACAGGAATGCGTTATATGCAGAGAGCCACAAAGCCAGATGGCTAGACGCAGAGCCACAGAGCCACAAGGCCAAACGCAAAGCCATAGAGCCAGTGAGCGAGAGGGCCAGTGGAAGAGACGCAGAGCCACTAGGAATGATTTCTCATGATCGAAGAGACAAAGGAATGGCTGGGTAAGCCGCAGAGTCGGAGGATTCCTCAAAAGACCAGAGAGTATCACTCTCACAAAGGAGCTCAAAAAAAATGTAGTAGCAGAGAAGTGAGTTCTCTCTCAAGGGAGCTCACAGCGAGGGGCAGAGACAAAATCGCATAGTACTCTCCCCCTTCGCAACGTTGACAGAGCCGAAAGCCACAACACCGTAGAGCCAGAGAAGCCACCAGAGGTTGGGGCGATGGCAAAGGGGTGATTCTTCAGGGGCTGAGCACAACAGAGTTGTAGAGCTGGAGAGCTTGAGCGCAGCAGAGTTGAAAAGCCAATGAGCCGTAGAGCCAGAAATTTCAAAGCAGACTTCTAAGAGCCATGGAGTTGTAATAAAGTTGCAGAATAGCAAATGGATCAAATGATCAAGCTATTGCTAAAGTCCAAAATGTGTTGAAGACAGAAGAAGGTTTTCCAGAGATAATACAAAACTCTGAGGAAGTCAAAGAAGCTAGAAGCTCAGAGCACTCACTGAAGGAGTCTAGTCCAGAGAAGCCTAGATCTGTCTGGAGAGTATGGACAACTAGGGATAAGATGGTATTCTAAACCCATAGGTTCAGTGGTAAACCAATAGAGTTGAGTGTGGAACTTGTAAAAAAATTGAAGCCATAATCCCAAAGACCCTAGTCAAATTGATTAGAGCTCAAGGAGACGTAGCCCAAAATATCAGGGTGAACTCCATATTAAACTCGT
The DNA here is from genome assembly GCA_000404065.3 of Pinus taeda. Lineage (NCBI taxonomy): Eukaryota > Viridiplantae > Streptophyta > Pinopsida > Pinales > Pinaceae > Pinus > Pinus taeda. The sequence goes on from APFE031327788.1 coordinate 186,449, forward strand.
TGTCTATGTGGTTTGGTTGTTCGCTGCATCTTGTTGCTATGTGTATAATGTTTATTTGTTGCTATCTGAGTTTTATTTCAGCATAAGCAAATGAATTCAAAGCACATAAATAATTAAGGACAATCATAAGCATACACCTATTTCAAGTTCTTTTAATTCCGCAAATTGTCAAGCATAAGATAGATCTTGGAAAGATATAAGCTTTGGAGTGGGAGAGGTTCTTGTACGCTGACAAGAACCCTTTAGTGCCCCATTTCAGAACAATCACCTATGGACTGGTATACACTGTTGTGAATTTGAGGCTCCATGGCTATTCTGATGTTCACTGAGTTCGCAATGTGGTGGATCGTAAAAGCACATCAGGGTGTTGCTTCTCACTAGGTTCTGCTTCGATACCCTGGATGAACAAGAAGCAGAAATCGATTGTTTTGAGCACCGCCGAAACCGAATATATTATTGCTAGTATGGCCTTATATGAAGTTGTTTGGTTGAAGAAACTCTTTAGTGAGTTGTTTGCGCATGTGTTGGATACCACCATGATCTACTTGCAACAACCAAAGTGGGATTCGTCTTTTTGAGAATCTTGTCTTTCATGATCACTCTAAGCATGTTGATATCCAGGACCACTTTATCTAGGATAGGTACAACAAGAGCAATAAAGCTCTATCACATTGGCACTGTTAAACAGAACGTCGATATTCTTATGAAGCCCCTAGGGAAAGTCAAATTCTTAACCTTCCATGAACGACTTGGAGTCATGGAAAGACCCTTTTATGAGGGTCCCGTTTGAGTTAGATATTGAGCTCTGGGAACTCCGGGGGGCTTGAGGTACTTCTTTGAGCTATGAGCGACCATAGGGTGAGTGGTTCACCGTCCCCTGTGATACCCCATGATGGTTGATATATCATATGATTAGTGGTTCACATTCTCCTATGGCATATGAAGAGGATAAGTGGTTCACCTTCCCCTGCTTATACATCCTACCCATGCAGTCCAGGACTGATGGGAAGTACCTCTCATATGACTAATGAGTTGGGAAATGAAGATAGGGACCATAGTACCACCGATGGACGCATCGTGTACTACCATACTCCCTATGCTAGGATATTTGATATTGATCTGGGATCACTGGAGACTGTCTTCGAGTCAGTGGAGAGTGACTCACTCAATCATTTCTTCTTCAAATTTATTTTTTCATGGTTCATCAGAGCAAAGCAACGATGACAAAAAAAGCACAGATTGACAAATTGGTAGGTAGCTTTCTCCCAAGTTGAGAGAAAGTGTTAAATTTGGCAACTAGGGCCAAAATCCACCTTGGACAGTTCATATGATAGAGATGATATTTTTATTGGATTCCTCTTTTCGAGAGGTGCAAAATTGATCTAAAGATCATCTCATTCTTACAAGTAAAACTAGAATTATGAATTTATTTCTTCTATGGACCAATTGTCAAAGTCAACTCCAATCAAATATAGGGTCATGAAGCCCAACAGTGGTGTCTCTTCATACTCAAAGTTGTGTATAAATAAGAGACGTCTTTTCCTCATTTGGACATGCCATCAACAGATCTTTCTCTCTTCTTCTCATTGGTTCATACAGCAAACAAGAGCATCTCTCTTCTTCATGCATTGATTTGGATTGACTGGAATTACAGGGAAAAAACCGCAGCTCTGTTTTGGGCCAATTGCAGGTATGTTGACCAATGTTGACTGAGGGTCAAATCTCCTCCTTCCATTGTGTTTTTAGACAGAAAATCCAATCTCTTTGGGCCGCATCTCCTGGCACAGAAATCAAGGAAATTGCAACAATTTGACTTGCATTGACCATAGACCCTTTGATTGCATTGTTGACTTGCGTTGACCAAGTTTGACCAAATATTTTAGAATTGTTTTGGGTTTCTTTTATCTGTCTTTGGAGGCCAAGTTCACTGGGCTTGATCGAACTCATTTGGAGGACCTTTTTTGTTGGTTTGACCAGCGTTGACTTTTTAGGGCATCCTGTTGACCCCTGTTTGACTGGATTTTTTGACAATGTTTGGGCAAGTAAATTTTGTATGATGTACTCTCTCTCTACTGAAATTTTGAAGAATAATAAGAAGATTTGATCAAAGGGTTTTCCCCACATTGGGGATCTTCCCTCGCACCTACCAAATATTGTGTCCTCTTGTCTTGGCTTGCCTTCTACTTATTGTTTATGTTCTATCTGCATTTACTATCAATGTTTATGTGATTGTTTATCTGGAAATTGATATTGGGCTAATAAAAGAAATTGAATTAAATTGCTCTAAAGCATAGAACATACCATTCTTATCTAAAATTAACATGTACAGTCGATATTGCAAATTGAGGTTGGAAGAGCACTGCATGAACAAATTTTTGATTGATCGATTCTCCGCTTCGACAGATCAGAGGGAAAACAAGGCATGTCTCTTGCCTATGAGGTCACAACCTCCATTATGCCTCTCAAAACAATGTTACAGCGCAAATCCGGTTCTTGACAAACAAATATGTCCACAAAGGAGACCGGATCTGAAACTAAAAACACCCTTTCAAGTTTTTATTAAATCCCAAGATGGGAAATCATCCTAGCATCTAATTTGGTATCAAAATTGAAGCAATATATCTTTCACACCCTCCGTTATCTGACGTGCCTACAAAATCTGATCTGCAAAGGCAAAACGATGCAAGACAGATCGAAGCATTCAAGAATACGTCGTCTCTCAGTCATCCACCATCATCTTGAATTTGAGATTGCAGGGTCGACCCACTAGACCAAGCAAATCAAAAGAAGAAAGGGATGTGTCTACATCCAGTCTTCCAAAGGGAACATAGTTAATTCAAGGACAAAACAATGGAGGCCCATCATTCAAATACATCCTTAAAGGAAAATCGATAGCCCCTGCAACTCCTATTCAAACACACAACATTCCTAGCCCCTATATTGTGGAGCAGTGAACACAAGTTCCAGCGCTCACTGTAGATCTCACAGAACAAATGATTTGTTCTCATTATATGAAGCCCAAGCCATCATAGGCAGATTCAATAGTGTTTGGCCAACGCCGATGGATCTCTTTCATTGGATCTTCACAACTTAGACAACACACTGTTAAATCCACCTCTGCTCCAAAGGTTTCTTCATAGTAAAATTTGCATCATCAAAAGAACATGAATATATTTTGCGAGAAACAAGAATATATTTTGCGAGAAGGTCCTTGGTTTGGGGATTCTACAAGACTTTTTATTACCCCATAATTCCCAAAATTTGAGACAAATAAAATGGTAGTCTCAAGAATGTCGATATGGGTCAGGTTGCATAATCTTCCCCTACAATTCTGGCATCTCAAAGTATTGTAAGGCATTAGGAACCTCTTAGGGCGATACATCAAAACATATACACAGAGTCGAAGAAAGGATCTACACTTTCGCTAGAATTTGGGTGGAAGTAGATTTCAACAAGGGATTGTTAGATTGCATTCTCTTGAATCACAACAATCAGTATTGGACACAGTTTCTTGATTTTGAGAACACGGCATTTAGATGTTGAATATGCCGACAGACAAGTCATCGTCAATCTACATGCCTCGATGCTAAGAAAGAGTCACGAAGAAAAAAGAAACCGGGAAAGCAACCCAAAGGTTGGCAATTTCCTCAGCATTTGCCCGATGAGGATCCTCTCTCTCTGCATCAGAAGGCTCGGACTCGATAAGAAAAATCCAAAAAAAGATGCTAAAAATCAGCTAGCACTTGTAGCACCCACTCCATCTCAAGGTGAATGGCGGAAAGGAGAAAAGAAGAAATGGAGAAAAGGGTAACCTATTTCTATATATGTTAAGTTTTTTATTTATTGGTTATGTGATCACCAATGTTGACTAGCTTGATGAAATGCTTTGTAAGCATCTACAACATGTAATCAATTTTATTTTTATTAATAAAATTATGATTTTTCCTAAGAAAAAAAAAAGTGTGAATAGTATAAATAAATAAATAAAATAGTATGTATAGTTTTTAAAGAGAATGCCCTTCAGGCAAAGGATGAGAATCTTAATACCCAAAAGGATCCCATTAATGTCAAACCAAGGCTTCCCTGATTCAAAAAACGAAAGTGGGACAAACCAGGGCTCTTCAATGGTTCCTTCATCACCGGAAGTAGAAGAATCTGGTAGGGGAACCAATAAGAAGTACCCAGCCTCCTCTTCCCCTTCTTGATTAAAAATCAACGTTCTTCCCCTCCTCTTCCACAGATAAATATAAACAAACAAAAATGAAAAATATTATTAAAAAAAATTGTGTTCCTTGTAAATTAACAAGAAGATTCCCAGTATTCTGTCAGAACTAGCTTAACCTCTACTGGTTTCTCCTCGTTGTCAAGTTTGATATTCAGACAAAATTAACAAGAGGATTCCCAGTATTCTCTCAAAACTAGCTTAACCTCTACTGGTTTCTCCTTCGTTGTCAAGTTTGATATTCAGACAAAATTAACAAGAGGATTCCCAGTATTCTCTCAAAACTAGCTTAACCTCCTACTGGTTTCTCCTTCGTTGTCAAGTTTGATATTCAGACAGCACTTTGTTACTGAAGGCAAATTCAATTTTAAACCTCATCGAATAAATTCACCCTGCTATGAAATTCAACAAACTTTGAATTTACTCAATTTTGTTCAACAAACCCAGTGACTTAACTGCCAATTACGCTTGATGACATGTCAACTACACCCACCAAAGGTTCTCGTGCTTTGTCTGTTGATTGTTGCTTGAAGAGAGTTTTGAGAAAATACCTAATACTGCCAACTATGCTGACGACATGTCGAATAAAACACCAAGGGTCTCGTGCTTTGCCTGTTGGTTGTTGCTTATTTGGATCACATAGCGGCCTCTGATTCGCTTATGTCTAATCTTCACTTGCATTGGACGGTTTTCTGCATCTACACCTTTCTTCATGTAGATAGAGAGCTCCGATGGTCAGAGTACACCTTCCTTATTGTAGATAGACAGCTCCGATGGTCAGAGAAGACTGAATACTGATTTTCATTGTTATACTGCTTCAGTTTGCCCTAACTTCAGCAAATGAGTGAATGTGCAAGGCAGTTACCTCTTTGTTTTTCTCCAATCTCTTTGAAAAAGAGCACAAAAATTTAAATTTCAAGCTATCAACAAGGATGGTGACAAATTCCATGCATATCATTGAGACATTTTGAAAAGAAGAAAGCTATCATGTCTACAAAGACGTTGACTTTAGTAAGTTGACATACATCAAATGCTATGACCATGACCAGGAAGTTTAATAAGATGTTTGAATTATTTCTGAGCTAATCCAAGAAAGCATACCAAAATATTTGGATAAATCAACAAAAATATAATTTAAATAGACAAGATTTGAAGAAAGAGGTTTTGATTTAGATGATATTGTTGGATTTGTAAAAAATCTGCGTAGTGGCCACATAGCATACTCTCTTATTTCAATTTTTTCATAACTTCCATAGATTGTTAGATGACTTTAGCAACCAAGGCTTGTGCTGAGCCCCTTTCACTTGGGAAATACATTTTATCTGGCAATATGAATACCCAGTGGAAGATGCTTGCTCTTCTCATTTCGGTAAAAGAGAGAGCACTGTGTTACAAGGTCCAACTTCTTGTATTTATTTGAATTATAAGACATTTTGTTAAGAAGGATCAAAAAATAGACTTTTGTATTTTATTTGAATTATAAGATGTTTTGCCGAAAAAAAAATTCAAAAAACAAGTTTCTGAGGTTGAACTGAATACTTTCATAGCCATTATGTTCTTCAAGCTTAACCGTGTTAAAATGGTTGAAATTTGTACTTGCCATAGTACATTGAAGGAGACTTAGGGAGGAATTGTCAGTTCGAAGGAATGGGATATCCACTGCTAATGCCAAAAAATGTCAATTAGCATCTTGTTATTAAAAAAATAATAGACAGGAAGTAAAACTAAACTCTGTGAATGCAAACAATTTCAAGAGTAATGCTAACAAGATGAAACATGTCTTGAACTTGTTAACAATGTTATAATAATACTTATCCCTGCTGGCAAAAGCCAAATTCTAGTCTGCCTTTTGTCTCTCCAAAATATGAATCTCTCTCAAAACCCATCAGTCAATCATAATCGCTGGAGATATTAGCTTTTGTCCTTGAAATCTTTGTCACATTTTAATATGTAGCTCTTAAACTTTTAAACTTGTGGGATTCATTAGTGCATGAGAGGCTCAAATTGAAAAGATATGAAAATAGAAATTCCATAACACAGACCTCTAGTTGTAACTTGTGATATAAGAACCCCATTAACACTGAATAAAATCTGAATTCAAATGAGAACACTTACAATCATTGATCATGGTCAGGAATCAGGATTACTGTACACATCCCTTTTTCCAATCTGGGAAAGCCTTTTTAAGTCATAACGTTACACTAAACTTGCTAGATAATCTCACAAATTCTCAGATGATACTCTTCACATCTAGTTGTATGGAGCTACTTGTAGATGATTTTGATCTACCTCTACATAAGGCCTCACATAGGTTCTTCTCCACCACACCTCAAAAGCTCTCTGTAGATTTGGAGTGTCATCACCATTGCTTAGAAACCTATCAAACCAATTAAGCAATATGCCTTGTTGCTGTCTAAGTGGTAATGTTAAAATTGCTTGGCTAATTCCATCCTCAACAACTTTCCTGTCCAATGACTTACAAGCCCTTCGCATCCAACCAAAATCATCAAAAAGGGGTTGCAGCCAGGTTTGCAACATTGAGAAACGAACATCCTTAGGAACCAAAACCTGGCCTTTTCCTAAGGCAATGCATAGCCTTGCTGTAAGGCGACTGACTTCATAGCGATACATTGTAGGTATTTTAGAATGCAGGGCTGCAAGCTCAGCTTGATTAGCCCACATTCTGACAAAATCATCCGCAATCAGTCTATCAATCAAAATATCAAGTAACCAATGAAGATTATCAGCTTGACGAGCTATTTGATTGATAATCAATCCCCGGTCTTCACTTGTCCTTCCCATTAAATCAGTACTTGTAGCTTGCATGAAATGATGCAAAAGAGAATCTAGACAGGTATGGCAAGCATTGTAAAGACTGTCTTTACTTACATCTGATGAATCTCTAAACTGGGAAGCATTTTCTCTAAGCATTCTTGAGACCAAGGCCTTAATCTCTCGTCTTGCCTTCTCATCTGTACCTTTGAGCACAAGATGCAAAAGCTTGATAAGCACATCTTCAGATCCACCCACATTTGCCTCTTCTGTAGAAATCCTTTTCAATACTTCTCCTGCTCCTATACTGTCCAATTGAAGCTGAGCCAACAATGAAGACACCTTTTCCTCTTCTTCCTCAGACCAAGGCACTGCTTCCAAGTACTCTAGGCAGGATGTCATACCCGCATCAAAAACTATGGCAGCTGAAACCTGCAAAGATAATGAAAATCACATAAGCTCATGCTCTTATTTTGCCTTGTGTAGTTTGTGCAAGAACTCTCTGCTAGGTATTCCACCTATGAAACTAGGTCATGTGTTGTGCAGCAAGTTTTCCTGCCAAGCATTACCACAAAAAACCAAGGACTATGCTACACGTGCTTATGATATTTGCCGCCAGGCATTCTACTTTGAGGTGTAGCTTGTAAGTGAAATAACTCCATAAAATCTGAGATCACTGTAGCCGGCTCACAATTTCTGAGCACTGAAAAGTATTTAAGTATGTGTTTTAAAATTTGAAACCAGTTCTTTAACACTGAACAAATAACTTAACTGATCTTGTTTGTTGCCACAAAATTTCATTATTACAGTACATAAAAATCTTATTGAAAACAGTGGCTGCACAAGACGATCAGAAATCCATTTTAAACTAGTATTACTATTCACGACTCATGGACAAGAATAAATTACTCATACTGCAATTCATTTTCGAAGTTATCAAAAATTATCAGTGGTGTGACAGTTTTTCAACCACCCATCAGCAGTGGACCTACATCTCAATAGCTACTTCTTTTACAGAACCAAACTGCTGCACTGATATGCCTGTAGTTGAAAAGCTTCCATTCTTGCCACCCTTGCACCCACACCCAAGGGACACTAAAATTTATATTTTCTGATCATGGTTTGAAAATAGGTTTGCTTTTGATTGTATTTATGTCCATCATCTGAAACTGGTTATTCAGATAACTGTCATAAGTCAGGACTCAAATTTCATGTGATTTGGAAAATGCTCTCAAAAGAAGTTTTACCAGATACCAGTGTCTGGCATTGTATATGTATGTAATCAGGTTAGATTTGTTCAAATATTGGCTGGAATAGTTTTTTATTTTCATGCAGTGCTCAGTTTCCAACTCTGGTTAGAATTGAACAATCATCACTGATCAGGCAAATTTTCTAGCGCTTATCAGAATTCTTTTGAAAGTTTCTAAGCAATAAATGGAAAACACTGACAGAAAACTTGTCTGTAATGACATGTATAAGAAAAGAAATCTCTCTGTTAACAATATACTAGATAATAAGAATTAATTTGGAAAAAAAAATCATGAAAAGAAAAAAAATAGCCAGTAATAATGGTATTAATTTTTAAAGCAGAGTGGAAAATTTCAGTGGTATTATATCAGAAAATTTGCTTCTAGCTTAAGTTTGTCAGTGTAAGCATCTCTTACAGAGTAATCATATCAGCTAAATTTGATTTGGCTCCAAGTTACAGTAATAATCTAACACTGCAATGGGGAAATGATGATCGCTTTACACTTACAGATTAATTAAACAACAATCAGCAATAACCAATAAATCCAATTTTTACAGTGCAGCAATGCACTACAACCTGTTCAAGAATTTCGTTCAGGTGATGATGCAGAAGCATATACTATACTCTTAGCAGCTTGTAGTTTTTGGTTGCTCCGTTTTGTTCTCCTCGGGCGCCCTAGCAAAGGAGGGCACATGAATGTTAAGAGGGGATTCCATGCAGCATGGGTGTGCCAGATGGAAGGGATTCCTTTACAGGCCTGTGCAACATTCTTTACATTTATGATAGTTGTGGCAAGATTCTTCATGACAGAATCCTTTCATAAAAGAATGTTGAAGAGCTATTCTAGGCATGGGTAGGGTGCTCCACCCTACCCACTTAGGAGAGATTTCTTCCTAAGTGTGATGCCACCTTTGAGGCTATTATGAGCAAGAGTTTTGTAACCATCCTTCCCTCTTGTCAAGTTTGACTCGGAGAGGGTAGGTGTATTTGTTGGTTTTTTTAATTCTTGCATGTGTGTGGAGTGTGAGAGGGTGCCTAGGCCTTGTGAGATGGCATGTATGTGGAGTGTAAGAGGGTGGCTACGGCTTGTGAGGAGCTATTGTAATCCCTTGAGGACCGTACTGTACTCTTTATGTGTGAATCAGAAGATAGAGTTTGCTCTTCCAAATATCTGTTTTCTGTCTGCTACATTCATGCCACTAGTGTATATCCGATTTCATCTAATTGCAGAGCTGATCTCATATCTTGATATGTGGTGTTTTCACTTTATAATCTCTCCATTCAGTACTGCAGTTGAATCAGATCTGCATCTTTGATTTGTGTTAGTCTTTTTATTTTAGTTGTAGAACAGATTCTGACTGCAGATCTGTGTATCAGGTGGATGTAAACACACAACAGCAGTAGCATACGAATGGGTAAGCTTAGAGAGCTATTTCATCCAGAGAGTCATTAAAATTACTATCTATACATTGATGTCCACTTCTCTGGAAAAGAAAGAATATTGATGTCCATTGGTCACCGAGCATTTGGCTAGTTCAGTGGCACATGTGCCCAATTCAAATCCGCTATACACAAATGTGGGGAAGCATTACTAATGATGTTGAGCATTTGGATATTCTGTGCCGCATGTGCCCAATTCAAATCCACTATCCACAAATGTGGGGAAGCACCCTTTGGGCTACCCCATGAGGTTTTCCTTGGAAAAAATAAATATTGATGTCCAGTGGCCAAAAATAGTATTTCCTAACTGTTTACTAAAATACCCCTATCCTGATCACCTTTGCCAGGATCTGGCAACCCAAAAAATAATCAATTCAATGGACAAGATGTTCAGAATACAATTTAAACATTCTCTGTTGTTTCGAATACCAGAGAAAACCGTTAGATCACAGTTTGAAGTTCGCAAGAATGCAGTTTTAAATAGTTATATTGCAACTGCCTAATTAAATTAGGCTTAAAGAATGCCAGGAAAAATTTTGGAACTAGGGGAACAGGAGCACATGTTAGTGAACACTTGGACCTTGCCATCAAAAACTGCCTATAGGAATGGAAACAGGTACATGAAAAGAGAATGCAGTCGAAGAACTTAATAAGACAGAGTAAACATCAGAAAAGCAATACAATGCATGAAGCGTTAAAAGTTATAAAAGACGAGAAAGATGAAGATAGAAAAAAAACATGAAAAACACCATGGAAGTTGAAGGCAATGCCAATCGACTATACGTTATTGATGAGAGAGTAAAATTTTTAGGCTAAATGTTTTAAGTGGATTAGTAGCAGAGGCATTTATGATTTATCGAATATGATAGAAAATGTAATGGGAGTGTCTGGTAAAGACAGTGAATCGTCAGAATAGTAAACAAGCCCTGAAAATCAATGCCAATCGACAATGTATTAATGATGAGAGAAAGCAGATTTCTGCGGCTAGATGATTAAATGACTTGGTAAAGAGGCAATCGGCTAGATCAGATTCAAAGACATATGAAAGAAAAGCTATAAGCTGAGCATACCTTCAAAATGCCGAGAACTTTCGAGACGTTTTCTTTGGTAAGCTTCCGCTTCAAGTCCTTACAATACATCAACCGCAGCGTCTCCATATAGATCTCCACATCGTCGCAGTCTGAAATCTCTATCAAATGCGGCAAACTCCGCTGCTGTTTAGACCACCTGTCAGAGAGCTTCGCAGAGAAAAACCTACTGTGCGCCACAAGAATCTCTCTGTGGACGTTCAAGGTGACAGAGAAGCCATCCTTGGAGCTCAATGTCAGCTTAACATCACTGGAATCGGAGTCGTTAAATTGGCTACCCGGGCTGCAGCTGCCCAGAATGGCAGACACCCGTTCCTGCATCAGCATCTGCCTGTCCTGCACAGAGGTCAAAGCGGCTGTTTGCTTGCTGCCGCTAGAGTACTGAATGTGTGCGGTGCCATTGGAATTAATGGAATGCTTGGGCAGCATTTCTTGCTCGTGAGCCATCATCTCGAACAATGTTGGCGAAGATCTGATCTTCTCGACAGGTGGAGAGGAGGAAGGGTTCAGCAGACCAGCATTGAGGGCGGAGTTGAATTTCCCATAACCCATAGAGGAATACGATGCAGCGGCAGACGGGGAAGAGTCCATTATGGGTGAAACCCTGCCTGGTGATAGACGAATTCTAAATGGCGAGAGGCTCCCGTTGGCGTTGGGGTTAAGTGCAAGGCTTTTGTCCGGGATGAAACCTTGCTTGATAAGCGCGGCGATCTCACCCGTCTTAAGTATGTCCCCCGGATTCGACCTCTCGACCTTGGTTTCGCTGATGGGGCTGTGGGCCGGGTCGTTGTAATGATTGTTTTGTGGGGTTTGAAGATTTTCCTTGTTGAGTTCTGCTTGGGTAGTAGGGTTTGGGGTCGGGGTTGAAGTTGTTGTCGGAGTTTGTTCTCTGGGTTTACTGTTTGAGCGACGAGGCGGCGGGGAAGGGCTGGCAAGAGGCCTCGCTGCGCAGCACCAAGCGCCCTCGGTTGTCACCGCCTGGGGAGCCCTGCGAACCCTGTTACTGCTACTACCAGAGGTTCTGCGTTCAATTCCCGCGGAACCCACTGATGAAGTTTCACGCCCTCGCCTTCTTTTGGATTGCAAATGGGTTTGCTGCTGGGATTGCGTGGAAGGAGTCGGGGTAATCAGCGTTGGCCCTGCTCCTGCGGCCATAGCCAAGCCGCTGCATTCAGATTGAGGAGGGAAAATAATATCCACAAAAACCGAAATTCACCCACACCCCACAATCGGGTTCCGCCAACAACGGAAAAAATATCACATGGCCAACGACGACGCCATCAATTACACAACCCAATACCCCAACCCCGTCCCCAACCATCCCTGCAGGCTGTGCAGAACGCACAACCAGGTGACAGAATTTAAAATTTAAAAGCACGGAAAACTATAAATTAAAATATACGAGGCCTCCCTTTCAGTCTGTAAAGACTGCCTTCCACCCTGGACTCAATTCCAACCACAGAAAGAGACTCCAGTCTCCACCTCCCCCTGTGTCTCGACAGTACTGGACGTTAATGGAATACCAGTTCTCCCGTCGGTATGTATGCCGGGCCGTTAATGTCACCGATAAAATCGTTTCATCCGTCGCCGCCGGGCGGGATGGATTCCTCACAGCCGCCGTCCGTCACCCGTCCCTTCCTGACCTGTAAAGGCCGCCGCGGGCTGCGCCGGCGCCCGTGCAGCGTCATTTCCCGGCCAATCGATATTGGTTGACAGCGAATGAAAACGGTACCCACATGGATCAATCGACACGGATGGATGGAGATTCGACCTCGGGGCCTGTTATTTTCAGCCCCTGTAGACGGCGAAATTATGTTTGACCCAACTGGGAAAAATCCAAATCCCAACCCTAATTCACCGTCCATATTCCAAGCTTCGGCGCTGTATTTAGCGCCTGACATTATGCGGTTTGTCATCAATGGACGTGGAAGCCGTGGTCATATGGACGCGAACTTAGATGGCGCGGTATTCCTATAACAACGCCCGTTCGGATAACGATGGATATATTTAACTTCCAATGTGACAACCGCCAAAATACTTTTGGAGCTTTTGAGACCAAACATGAAATTTTATGAAACATATCACATCACTTGGTGTGTACACTGAAGACAACCCATTGCATGGAGTATTGTATAGAATACAGATTATCCATTGTGTTTTGTTGTTTAATATCGAGGTGTGTTTTTCATAATGATTGTGATACGGATGAAATTTGATGGGTAAAGTATTTACTAGGAGCGATTTTATCCATTTTCCACTATTATCATTGATTTGTTTTAAATGTCAAAACAATCCAAACTTTTAAATTTAATATACAATGTGGCTTTCGAATTCCAACCTTGTACACTCTCCGATATAAATTTATTACACTCTCCGATATAAATTTATATATGCATTGAGAAAAAAAAAAAAAAAAAAAAAATTATAAAATTATATGTGGTATATTAAAAATATATATATATTAAAAAAATCACTTCTCAATGGAGGGAAATGAGATAGTTTAGGCCACTCGAGATGTATTGGACCATGAAAGTTATGGTTTCACAAGTTATTGTTTTATAAAAGTTTGAAATGGTAGAGTGTCAAGACGCAATTCATGTTATTTGAAAGAAAGCTTGAGAACTTTGTGAAAGGGGTATTTGAGCTCATTAATTCAATTAAAGGTGCAACAAGAGGGGCTCAGTACATGGAGGATAGAGATGGTTCAAGGGTTTCAAAAGGCTTTTTAGGAAAATCTCATCCTGGTGCTTAACGACTCACACTTGCTTTTTTCTAGCGCAGAGCCCCTCCTTATTTGTTGGTTGAGTAGATGTGGTTGGTTTATGTGTTTTGGTTTATATTTATATATGCATATGTGTATTGTAAATACTGCAATGAGTTGTGTTATAAAGCTCAACGGGCGGTATGTTTTGCTAGTTATAAGCGTCACTGAACATTGAGGATGTTGTTCCCCCAAGGGGGAGGGGTTTGTAACAACCCCTAGTAGATTTTCCATGTAAATAAAATAAGGCCAAGGTCATGGGACATGTTTTCCAAGTTGAATGGTGGGTAAACATTATAATGGGTATCGCTTGTGGATTAATAATGGCTATGGAAATTGGAAAAGGCATTGGAAAAGGCAAAGAGGCAATAAATGACATTTAATTATGAAAATAAAGGAAAATAGGAGAAAAGGAAGGTGAAGAGGCACAAATTTTCATGCAAGGGAAATTAGAGGGAAAATGAAAGAAAAAGGAGACCTCAATGATAAAATGGCATCAGAGGATTAGTTCATAGCTTTGGCTCATCTTTTGATCAGGACCAGTAAAGGACAGAGAGAAAGCACTTAGACAAGCAAGGGTGTGCAAGAGAAATCTTGGACAACAGCAAGTAAGGACAAAAATTAGTTGTGGATTGCAGGTAATAGTGTGCATGTGAGATTTAGCATGTTGGTTTTTTGATGCATGGTATATGCATGATCCAGGGGATCAGAAATATGCTCAAAATCTCCTGAAACAAGTGCCAAATCGCAAATCTCATCATTTTGATTCCAACGACGCTTGAATCGCCTCAATCTGACACCGTATCAAGAATTGATCGTGTTCTAAAGTTTTTGGCAAAGAGCTAAAAATTCAACTTGCAGGGTTGATTGTGCAAGGTATGGATGCCATGTGACAGTCTATATATCAAGGTCATTACAAAACATACAAAGGTTGATACATTATTTGATAGTGGATCTCAAGTCAATCTTATCTCTTAAGCAATTGTCAAGAAACTTAATTTATAAACTACACCTCATGCAAAACCTTACCCTTTGGGTTGGGTATATGATGATGCCAAATTGCAAGTTACAAGAAAATGCAAACTTAAATTTGACATCACTACTCATTTTATAGATGAGGCAAAGCTTGATGTTGTACCACTTGATATTTGTGGGATTGCCTTAGGGAGTCCATATTTATATGACCAAAAAGCCATATTCTATCGTCATGAGAATAAATATCATATTTTCAGAGATGGAGTTGAGTATACTATTAGAGCACATCGCAAGAAGACAAACATATCTCTTGTTAGTGTTGGTCAAATGAAAAGGCTTGTGAATGCTAGTAAGAATTTTGTGTTGTTGATGATTAAAGCTAAAGATACTGATGAATCTGAATCCTTTACAGGATATGATTGTAAACTCAAGAATGAATTAGCTTAATTTTTTAACACTTATGACAAGATGTTTCGGGAACTTGAAGGGCTACCTCCAAAAAGAGGAATCCAACATGAGATTCAATTGTAACGGGATGCACCACTTTTGATTATTGGCACGTATAGAATGTCAGTTTTGGAGAATGTATAAATTAAGAAGCAAATTCAAGAATTTCTTGACAAAGGGGTCATCAGACCTATTACATCTCCTTGTGGGTCTCCTATTGTTTTATTCCAAAGAAAGATGGTCCATGGCGCATGTGTGTGGATTTATGAGCCTTACATAAGATCACGGTAAAGAATCACTATCCTCTTCCTCGCATTGATGATTTTCTAGATTAATTAAAGGATGTTATTTATTTTACTAAGTTAGATTTGAGAAGTGATTATCATCAGATAAGGATTGCTAAATATGTTATTTGGAAAAATGCTTTCAAGAAAAAACAAGGTTTGTTTGAATGGTTAGTTATATCGTTTGGGCTATGCAATGTACCTAGCACATTCATGAGAGTTAAGAATGATGTATTGTGACCATTCCTTGATGGTTTTTTCATAGTCTACTTAGATGATATTTTGATTTTCAGTAAGACACGTGAAGAGAATGTCAAGCATGTAAAGCAAGTTCTAGATGTATTGAAAAAGGAAAAGTTGTATTTGAAGATGTCTACATGTGAATTTGGGAAAACCTCTTTGGTTTATTCGGGTCATTGTAGGAGGTGGTGAATTGAATATTAATCCCTCCAAAGTTGATGTTATTGTGAATTGGCCTAAACCCAACATTGAACAATGTAACAAAAATTAGGAGCTTTTTGGGAGCAACCCAATATTGGAGAAAATTTATCACTAACTTCTCATTCATTGCAACACCATTACATGCTTTGACAAGTGTGAAACAGGTCTTTCAGTGGGGAGGCAAGCAACAAAAGTCATTTTATACTTTGAAAGAGAAAATTAGTATAACACCAGTTCCAACACTTCCAAATCTTAAGAAGGCATTTGAAATTCAAGCCAATGCAAGTGAATATAGTATGGGAGTAGATTTGATGGAGCATGGTAAGCCAATATGTTATCATTCTGAAACATTTTCCAATGCAGCGATTAACTATCCAACTTATGATAAAGAGATGTATGCTTTGGTACAAAGTGTGAAGAAATGGAAGCATTATTTGATGTGTAAAGAAATGAATATTCATACTGACCATCAACTTTTGCAATATTTACAATCACAAACCAAACTACAACAAGCTAGACATTTCAGATTGATGGGATTCCTACAACAATTTCATATGGTAATCAATTATAAGAAAGGTATATACAACAAAGTTGCAGATATGTTATCAAGGCCTATTGCTAATGCATATGTTATTCTTAAGCATAACTCAATCATGCATGAAAGTTATATTGAACAGTATGCTCAAGATGAAGATTTTAAAGATGTTAATGCAACTTTGAGTCAAGTAAGTCATGTTGAAGAGTTGGATTATCATGTTCATAACAAGTTGTTATATCATTTTAACAAGTTATGTGTTCCACAAGGTGAAAGAATTAATGTCATAAGGGAAGCCCATGCTTCTCTTATCATTGGTCACTTTGGTGTAGGAAAAATAGTTGCTCAATTACAGAGATATTGTTATTGGCCTCACATGAATGAAATTGTATCAAGATATGTAAAAGGATGTTCTATGTGCGCTACTAGCAAGCCAAGCAATAGTAAATTGGGTTTATACGCTCCACTTCCTATCCCTTCTCGTCCTTTGGAAATTATTTCTATAGATTTTGTTGGGGGACTACCAATGTCTAGGAAAGGTCATGATTATTTATATGTTGTAGTGGATCATTTCAACAAAATTTGTGTGTTGATGCAATGTAAGAAACATGTTACAGTTGAAAAAACCACAAATATGTTCTTCCAAAATGTATGGCTTCATTTTGGGTTACCTACTTCAATTATTTTTAATTGATATTCTCAATTTATCGAGAATTTTTGGTCAATTTTATGGGAACTCATGGACACAAAGTTGAAGAAGAGCACAACCTTTCATCCGCAAATCGACGACCAAACAGAAGTAGTGAACAAAACAATATTGCATCTCCTTCGAGGATATTGTGGTAAGCATCCTAAACTTTGGGATGAGCATTTGCATTACATCCAGCATGCCTACAATCATGCCAAGAATTCATCTACATAAGTATCTCCATTTGAAAAATGTTTGGGATATTTGCCAAACCTTTTAGATTTCATCTTTGATAAATATATTTTAATAGAAGGACATAATGATGTGGAAAAAGCCAAGCATTTCATTCAACGAATCCAATTAGTGCATCAAAGAGTACAATAACAAATGGAGGAAAGCCAATCCAAGTACAAAGTAAGACATGATAAGCATTGAGTTGATCACGATTTCCAAGTCGAAGCTCAAGTTTGGTTGTACATCAGCAAAGAAATACTATAAGGTGAAGGTAAAAATCTCAATCCAATCAGATATGGTCCTTTCAAAACATTGGACAAAATTGGTAACAATGCTTTTTGATTAGATTTGCCACCTTACATGCAAATTTATTTTGTTATGAATGTGGAAAACTTGATATTGTATGAACCTCCTATGATTTTTTATGAAGAAGAGAATGTTCACATTCCATCTATAGAATATTTTCTCCTAAATATTTAAATGAGTTGCAGGAAGACTCAATTCTTGATAGGAGGATAAGAACTTCACATAGAGGCAATGTGGAGTAACTTTGTGTGGAGCTCAAAGGTACCAATCCAAGCAAAGTAAGGTGGATAGATATTAGGAAAGTGAGGGAGTTGTGCCCTCACTTAATTGCTAAGTAAAAACAGACTTTTGGTGGTCCAAAAGTTTCCAGTGGGGAAGAGTGATATAGGGGATAAAAAATATGCTAAAAAATGGAAGTGCTTAAAATATCCTAAAACAGGCGCCAAATCATAGATCTTACTATTTTGATTCCAATGATGCTTGAATCGCCTCAATTTGACACCGTATGAGGAAGTTATCACATTCTGAAGTTTTTGGCAAACAATTAAAAAGTCAACTTGCAGAGTTGACTGTGCAGGGTACGAATGCCACATGGCAATCCATACGATGACATTATTTGTTGACCAGGAAATATGAGATCCAATCAGGGATTGAGACATGGCGCAATGGTATTCATTTGTAGGTTCATGAGATGTGCCAATCTCGAGCCACAATGTGGCCCAGTGAGAGGCTACCATGTGGCCTTGGGATTAGCGCCAAAAATTGTTTTGGCTAACCAATAAGCCTCCGTAGGGTTCGACCATATGACCTCCCAAATGCACAACGGATGCCCGACCATGCAAGCTACAGGTCGTTCTTGTTATAATAGTGGGTGACTTACATTTATTTTTGAATGGTTGGGCAGTTGGGGGGAAGGTTCGGGTGCCCGTCAGCGCAACCCCAAGTCATGTGGAATCCTCAAAACCAAAGGTGAAGGCGTCAGGGGTTATGATGAATGGTTAGCGCCCAAGGTAACAGTCCTAGGCCATATTATAGTTCAACATGATTATGACGGAAACCTCGGAGGGGCAGGGCACGTGGCACCCTGCCTACGCCCCAAGCCCAAGTCATATTAACTCCACGAGACCAAGAGCGGGGCCAAAGAGGGTGTGTGGCCTACGTCCCGCGCCCCTCGGTGACATGTGGCCCATAACACCATTCGTGTAGCATGAGGAGGGGGCTTCAACCTTAATTATTTTTTGTTATTTGATTAAAACAACGTGTCATATACGTTAACACCGACAAGTTTTGTTGATCAAACCCAGAACTTATGGATTTCCAATGGAGTGCTCCAACCAATACACCACGAACCATTTTGTTGCTCAATTTTGCAAAGGAAGCATTTTTGCAGAGCAGTTAATAGGTAGCTTTGGAAAAAGAGGCCTAACTTGGTCATTTTTTAGCCTTTTTGAACCCAAGAAGATCCTATACAGGGGTTTTTAGGCATTCTGGACACAAAGACAATGTTATTTTTATAAGTTGAGACTTATATGTTGATGTATTTGAGAATTTAAGCATATAATAAAAAAAGGCCACCATTGGAAGCTGGTCTCGGAGACATAACTCAATAGCGGTGAACTCCATCATCAATTTGTTGGGTTTTCATGTTGCATGTTGTCCATTTTAACTGTTAAAATTTGGCAAAATTTACTTTAGTTTGTGTTCTTTTGTAATCATGATCCATTGCCTAAATGACAAACTATCTTACAAATCATTTCATGAAAACTTCACTTTTTAAATTTTGGATCAATGCATGTGGTTCCTTGGTTATGTGATGTCATTGGCATGGAGATTTTCCTAGAGAGACAGTGGTTTCAACTATTCCTTTCCATTAACTGGATAGCCATGGTGTAGTGGATTCCCCATTTGGTTTTTCTAATTGGTTCTCAGGTTTCCTATGACTATGGGCTAGAAGAAATTCTCTAAAGCCCTAAAACAACGTAGGTTCCCTGGAGGCTATGGGTTGAGTTACTAGTCCCTGGAGCCCATGGGTTAGGACAAATTCTCTGGAGCATTGAAATAGCTTGGGTTCACTGGAGGCTGTGAGTTAATTTACTAGTTCTTAGAGCCTTGGAAAGCTTGAGTCAAGCCCAATCTGGTTGATGTTAATGATTTTTGAACCATATAAGTGAAATCATTGTGGTTGAGGGTTAAGGTGGTTTGGCATCTGGAAGCACTGGTTGGTTTATTTTGGTATAACCCTTATGATCCCACATCCGTGCTTGGAATATAGCACGGGGGTGATTGGCTGAAAGAGAGATTTGGTTCAGCCCAATCTATGGTTGGGTGGTATGTGGAAGTCCCTGACTTGATTGGCATTTTCATATGTTAATATGAGTTATTTTCCTATTGTGATCTATGAGCACTTGTATTGGTTATTATGGTGATCTTATGTTTTTTTTGTCATAGTTTCTATTCCGGTTACATGATGGTTTTATGCATGGTTTTATGATGTGATCTAGCTATGACTCTTGTTCATGATTTGATAAGTTATTGGATGGTTGATGAATGCATGGTCTATGTAACAACCCCAGTTTAAAGTTTCATATAATAAAGGATAATAAAGGCAAAACAAGACCAAGGTTACTGGATATCTGGATATGTATTCCAAGCCGAATGTTGGGAAAGCACTATAGTGGGCATCACTTTTGGTTTATTATGGCTATGGAAATTGGCAAAGGCAAAGAGGCAATAATTGACATTTAATTATGAAAATAAAGGAAAATAGGAAAAAAGGAAGGTGAAGGAACACAAATATGTATGCAAGGGAAATTAGAAGAAAAATGAAGGAAAATGAAGAAAAAGGAGACATCAATAATAAAAAGGCATTAGAGAAATAGTTCACTGTTTTTTGGTCAGTTTTGGCTTGGATCAATTTTGAGAGAAAGAGAGAGCTCCAAGAGGAGAAAGCAAGCAAGAAAGCAAAGACAAGAAAAGGAAAGCAAAGGAAGGAAAACGACAAGCAGAGGAAAGCAAGGAGAAGGTTGGAACAACAACTTCAGCAACAAGATTTTGCAGTAGTTCCAACCATGCCTTGCAATTTCCTAAATAACCATGGTGTTATGGGATTCATTCTTGGTTGAGCTTTGGATTTCTGAAAGGTTTTGGAATTGGGTGAGGTGGCTCAGGAATATTCACAAGGGTTGGGGGTGGAGATGGTTTTGAGGCATCCAAGCTTGGTTTGCCTTTGTGATCTCGAGACCTATTTAGGTGAGATCATGGTAGCTTGAGGGTGGATATGGTTTAACCTCTGGATTCCTTGGTTGATTATGTCTTGCTTTATCCCATGAGATCCCACATTTATGACTGGAATATGGCACGAGGGTAATTGGCTAAAAGAAATATTTAGTTCAGCCCAATCTATGGTCGGGTGGTACGTGGAAGTCACTGACTTGGTTGGATTTTGCATATGTTAATAAGAGCTATTTTTCTATTGTAATCTATGAGCACTTGTACTTTTTATTATGTTGATTTGTCATGGTTACTATTGTGGTTATATGTTGGTTATAAGGATGGTCCTATAATGTGCTTTAACTACGGTTCTTGTTCATGATTTGATAAGTAATTGAATGGTTGATGAATGCATGGGATAACAAGTGTTGTTGCAGTTACTTGAGAGCGAATTAGACCTTCTCAATGATTCTTAGATGAAGTTCAAATATTTAAGATTAGATATGAATTCATGACCTATAACTTATATGTTTACCATATGCTTGACGAAATGCCTTGTAGAAAAGTCCTTGTAGATTCAAACTGCTAATTGCAATTTACTAAAACAATAGACTTGAATCTTCTCTACTCATCAGTGAAAACAATTACAAACAATGGTGAAATCAAAAAGCATACAAGAGAAAGAATTCAATCAACACATTACACAATGATTTATTGGGGAAAGCCATAGCTAAAAACCCCTGTTATATGTATATTGCATTAGTTAGAAAATATGAAAAGATTACAATGCTTTTCTCAAGCCCAAGCAACCTTTGCACTATCTCTATCTCTCTCATTGCTTCCTAATCCCATGCCAATACTTAACCAATTTTCTTCTTTCCCAAGTCCCTATTTCCTTGCAATGTTTCCTTGGGAATTAACCCCCTATTAATTAGGGAAATTCCTCAATATGCATTGTGCAATCCTCATAGGCCTTCCTCTGACTTCATGCACCACCTGTACAATTTAGATGATTATAAAACTAATAGTACATTATCCCTTAACTCTAATCTCAACTGGCTAACTCTCAGATCTGACATACATTTGTTATTTATGAGTGAATCCTCAATTGACTGGTTGAACACATGAAGCAGCACCCCACTGTCTGACCTTCTACTAGTTCCTCCATCAATTGGAACTAGTTTAACTAACTTTAACTTAGTTAAACTGAATTAATTAATTACAACTCAAAATAAACTCAACCAGAGCTCCTACAATGTAGGAGACACTCTACATGACTCTAGTGAGACCCTCAACTTGAAGTAACTGAGCCAACTTAGTTAACTCATACAAGTTGCCTTGTGATGTGGAATTACAATTTTATTCCTAATTTAATTCAAGGACGAAATTAAATTAGGAATTTTTTGTTGCATTTTCAACACTCCCTCTTAACAAGAAATGGATTATCAGATACCCCAATCCTGCCTCTATGGAACTCACCTCTTGACAGTGCGTTAGCCAAGATGTATGCATCATGTTCCTCTGTAGGAATGTACTCTAGCAACATGATTCTCCTTTGCACACAATATTGTAGATGCTAATACCAAATATCGATCTGTTTGGACCGATCATGAAAAACAGGATTCTCAGAGAGTTTGATACAACTTTGATTGTCACAGTAAATCACTATAGGATCCATCTGTTGACCAAATAACCCAACAAGGATCTTCCTCATCCAGATAGCCTCACAAGCTACTTGACTAGAAACCATGTACTCTTCTTTTGCCAAATTGAGTGCAATTGATCTATGCCTCCTGTTGTACCAAGAAACTATTGCTGACCCAATATTGAAGATTCCCCCTGATGTGCTCTTCCTGTCGGATGGACTCCCTACCTAATCTGCATTTGTGAAGCCTTGCATCTTCACTCCCTTTGTCTATCTGAACCAAAGACCAAATTGAGTGGTGCCTCTGAGGTATCTCAACACATGTTTAGCTGCCTTCCAATAGAGTTTAGTTGGATTAACGATTGCTTGACTAAGCTAGTTAACTGTAAAACATATGTCCAGTCATGCTTTCACCAAATACATAAGTGAACCCACAAGCTGCCTGTAAATAGTAGCCTCCACTACTTCACCTGAAGTAGCATCTTCTTTCCTCCAATTTCTTACTAGAGAAGTCTCCATGGGTTTGTTGCTCTCCATGTAGAACTTATTCAGTATCTCATTAACATACTTTCCCTAAGAGACAAACAATTCCTCTTCTCCTTGCCATACTTCCGTACTAAGGAAATAATGCATGATCGTTAGGTCCTTCATCTTGAAATTCTCTTGCAAGATCCTCTTTGCAATATTTTATCAGCTTCTCATCACTTATTAGAATTAAATCATCGACATATAATACTATAATCAATAATTTACCTTCAACCACAATATGGTAAAGGTTTGCATCTGCTTCACTTTTGGTGAAGCCCAACCTTGTGAAATAGCTGTCAATCTTGGTGTACTAATCATGGGGTGCTTGTTTCAATCCATAAAATGCTCACTTGAGTTTGCACACATGCGACTCTTTGTTGAAGGTCTCAAATACTTTCGATTGTTCAATTTACACCTCTTCCTCAATCACTACATTGAGGAATGTTGTCTTCACATCCATCTAATGTATCTTCCATCCCATCTACACTGAAAGTGATAGAATAGTTCTGATTGAAGAGTATCTTGCTATTGGTGCAAAGGTCTCCTCATAATCAATTCCATCCACCTGATAGAACCCTCTGGCCACAAATATGACCTTGGGTTTCTCCACACTCCCATATATTGCTTGCTTTACCTTGAAAATTCATCTGGAACTCGCCACTAACCTATCTCATGGTCTTGGGACCACTTCCACAACATTGTTATGATAATGGAGTCATACTCAAGCTACCATGGAATCAACCCATACTAGTTGGTGCACTGCTTCCTCGAAAGGGGATGGCTCAATCTCTACACTCTCGCTCATCAGAACCATGTAGCCCGTGTACCGACCTGGTGAACTCCTCTGCATGTGTTGTGACGTGGGTGCTCCCACATTCTCTCTAGCATCATGTATCAATATGTCAACATCTCTGGTGCGCTTCCTTCCATATCTAGAAGTCTTTGCATGAGTGGGTGCTTCCACAACCTGCTCCTCTACATGTGGTTGCTCCACATCATGATGAGGTTCTTCCTTTGGAGCTAAAAGCTCCTCATCTCCATGTAATTGAAGCTCCTGCTCAAGGGAACATCTCATGGCCTTCTCTTCATCAAACTTCACATCTCTAAGAACCACTGTCATCCTATGAGGTGGCAGGTACACCCAATAGTTGTGAGGTGTATTAGTGTACCCCACAAATATGCCCAACTCAGCTATTAGCTCTAGCTTTTTCCTTGCATCCTTGGTAACATGAGAGTAAACCGATAAACCAAAGATCCTGAAGTGTGCCACATCTAGTTTCTTACCTGAAAAAGCTTCTTCTGGTGTACTCACCCCAAGAATCTAATGAGGACTCATGTTCTGCACATATACAATTGTGTTGCATGCTTCAGCCCACAAGTGCAACGGTAGGCCCTAATCATGTAACATCGCTCATGAAACCCCCATAACACTTATGTTCTTCCTTTCATCCACCCCATTATGTTGTGGTTTATGGGGTGTTATTAACTCCATCAAATGCCTTATGATGCACAGAAGTTCTTGAATTCATTCGACACATATTCTCCACCATTATCGCTTCTAAGAGCCTTCACTTTCCTGCTAGTGTCTTTCTCAACAGGTGCTTTAAATTCACAAAATTTAGATAATGTCTTATCTTTCTTTTTCATGAAGAAAATCCAACAGTTACATGAGAAATCATCTACAAATATTACATAATACCTGTTCTTGTTCATGGAGGTTATTGAGAACAGTCCACACACATTTGAGTGAACACTCTCAAGGATCGCTTGCACTCAACTGTCCTTATCATTAAAGGTGGCTTTGGTATACCTCCCCAATGTAGACCCTTTGCATGTATCTCTCTGATCTAGTGTACCCTTGGGAATCCTTATATAAATATGTTGCATGATCTTCAAAGCTCTATGGTGCAAGTGACTCAATATTCTATGCCACAATTCACCAATGTCTTGCCTCTGTGCCTTCTCTACTTTCGTGCTCAAGGAAACATAGTCTTCTACATCAAATTTGTAGAGGTTCTTCGCCCAAACCCCAATCCTCTTCACTTGTCCTGAGGCTATGTGACAAAGGAAAGCCTTTCCTTTGCTAAATATCACATCATAGCCATGGTCCTCCAACATAGCAACTGAAACCAAATTCTTCTTTAGACCTCGAACATGCATGACATCTTTTAATGTGAGAGGAGAAAAAAACTCCCTCTGGAAAGTAATAGTACCGATGTCGGTCACTCTATACCTTCCATCATCTCACATTTCAATGTGCATTTGGAGGTCCTTCTCCTCCAATTCACTGAATAAATATTTATTGTCGGTCATATGGAATGAGTCTCCACTATCCATATACCACACACTACCCATCACTGATGTCACTATGCAAGAAATGAGGGTGAAATCCAACTCGAATTGTGAAGAAAGAGCTTCACCTGCCACTCCTCCTGAGGGTTCTTGTCAACCTTCTTGTGTGGACACTTCAAGGCATAATGTCCCAACTCATGACAGTGAAAACATTTAATCTTCAACAAGTCCTTCTTCTTGCCGCCATGACTAGAATATGATTTTGAATGGGATGAATTTCCTTTCCCTTTCTTCGCCTTTCCAGCTAAGGAACAATTCTCATCATCATCATGCTTGGCTGATGATCCATCTCTAGTGTTCCATCGAATTTCTTCTTGTACCAAGTTTGACCACAAATGCTCCCACTCTGGTAGCTTCTCTCACCCATTTACCGTATCCTGGTAGTTGTGCTAGCTTTTGGGAAGACCTAGAAGTGCTAGGATGACTAGGTCATCTTCAACAACTGTAACACCAACACTTCCAAGCTGATCTCGACATTGAGTGAACTACGTCAAGAATTTGGTATTTTGTCAACCTTCTCTGTCTTGAGTTTCCTGAGATTGTCCTTCAGTGCCAACTTCCTGTGGTCACTGCTGTTTTGAAACAGGTTTGTCAAGGATTTCCACATTGCATACGGAGTCTCCTTCCCATGGAGGTTCGAGCCAATATGATCTCAAACTCCTTCTAGTATGATCCTTCTCGCCTTTGCAACACATTTCTTCCACTCTACCAGATCTTGAGCATCTATTATTGGAGGTTTAGGAATATCAGTGTCTATGAATTCCTTCAACGCATTGTCTTCCAACACTGCCTCCATCATATCCTTCCAGGAAATATAGTTTGAACTACCCTTAAGGGCATATTCAAGTTAAAATCTATAGAATGACATCCTGTTGGCTCTTAGGAATGATACTGCAAATTCAATTTCAACTGCAAAAGACAAACTCATATTCTCCTATTCTAAAGTGATTTATGCTTTGATACCATGTAGAAAATTCCTTGTAGATTCAAATTTCTAATTGTAATTTACTAAAAAAATAGACTTGAATCTACTATACTCATCAGTGGAAACAATTAAACGATTGTGAAATCACGAAACATACAAGAGAAAGAATTCAATCAACACATTACACAATGATTTCCTTGGGAAAGCCACAACTAAAAACCCCTACTATTTGTATATTGCATTAGTCAGAAAATATGAGAAGATTACAATGCTTTTCTCAAGCCTGAGCAACCTCTGCGATATCTCTATATGTCTCACTGCTTCCTATACAATCCCAGGCCGATACTTAACCAATTTTCTACTTGCCCAAGTCCCTATTTCCTTGTGTTGTTTCCTTGGGAACTAGCCCCCTATTAATTAGGGAAATTCCTCAATATGAATTGCACAATCATTATAGGCCTTCCTTTGACTACATGCACCACCTGTACAATTCAGAAGATTATACAACTACTGGTACATTATCCCTGAACTCCAATCTCAACTGGGTAACTCTCATATCTGACATGCAAGAGTTATTTATGAGTGAATCATCAGCTAATTGTTTGAACACATTAAGCAACACCCCATTGTCTGACCTCTTACTAGTTCCTCAATTAGTTGGAACTAGTTTTACTGACTTTAACTCAATTAAACTGAATTAATTAATTACAACTCAGAATAAACTCATTCAGGGCTCCTATAATGTAGGGGACACTCTACATGACTCTAGTTAAACCCTCAACTCAAATTAACTGAGCCAGCGAAGTCAATTTAACTTAGTTAACTCGTACAAGTTGTCTTGTGACATGGAATTACAATTTTATTCCTATTTTAATTCAAGGACAAAATTAAATTAGCTTTTTCTTGTTGCATTTTCAACATGTCTATCACGTTCTAGGCAATCTAGGTCAAGTTTTGGCTTCAAGTTTGAATGTTTGACATTATCGTCATGTTAATTATGATTCTGGAAAGTTATAAACAATTTTCGTCAGTGGTATGGAGGCTAGCCCGAAATAGTGGCTCAAATCTCGGAACCGCTAGCACAAAACTAAATGATTTAAGTCATAACTGCATGGAAGCATGCTTGTGCGTGCAGTTGGGGCCTCATAACTGCACTCTTGCCTTTTTGTATTTGTGGTTGGGGTGTTTGGTCAGTGAAAAAGGGTGCCAACTTAAGGATTGATCACCTGGGGTGGTTGTTCAGCTCCTGAGTGATCTATAGTCCCTGTAGGATGTCAATAAGTGTTCAGTTTGTAGGCCCTGCTTCCTTAACTGGAATTTAGAGGTCGGGTCATTCCATAGTGACACTCGTCTCATGTTTACCTTGACAAGCTTGTGAATTTGGGTAAATATGGGAGGATGTGTTTACAGATTGGTATCAGAGCTTCCAGGTTCAAACACTTGGACTAGATGGGCTAGATGTGATTGTTATGCATGCATTGTACTGGCTATGATTGTCATGTATATAGTCGATGTTACAATTTGAGTTATCATGCATGATGTGAGATGTTGATAGGATGATGATGATGATGATGATGATGATGACATATATATATATATTGTGCTAATCTGGATTGATTTGTGCAGACAAGATAATCTCCCATAAAATTCACTAAAGTATGATTTTGATTATGCCTATATTTGGTTTATCTAATGTGGCATCTTTGCAAGAGATAGAAGATCAAATATGACGAGAAAAATGGTGGATTATAGTTCACATGACTCTCCTTATATGAGAAACAAGGAGAAGAGTATTCTCCTAATATAACAGATACCTTGAGAAGTCTGAAGGAAGAAATCCAAAGTTACAAGGCAGATAATGACAGGATAATTCAGTCATAGGAAAGACTTATCAGAGCTTAGGAAAAGCAAGCAGAGGTCAATGCAGTGATCCTTTAAAGCTTATTAGATTTGAAGAGATAGCGAAAACCATGGATTAGTCATGGATAGGAGGAAAGGACTAATGGGGCATATGGCAGTGGGTCTCGATCATGATATAGGTTGGACATGGATGACCCAGTCATAGCTGGTATATTACACCTAATCGAAGATTTAGTGCTTCTGGGTTTTATTCTAGTTTCGTTTTAGAGAGACATCATTGTCATCATCACCATCATCCTTACAGGAGAAGTGAGAAACAATACTTACCAAATGAGTTCAAGAAAGCCAAGCCTCCTACATTCGATGGAGAGATGAAGAAACTAGAAGATGCAAAAGCATGGCTTCTTGGGATGAAGAAGTTCCTTGAATTTCATGATTATACAAAGAATATGAAAGCTAAGATAGTTATTTCCAGTCTCAAAGGAAAAACAAATATCTGGTGGGAAGACATCAAGTGTGTTAGAGGCATCAAGGTAGAAGTGTTGGCATGAGTTTAAAATACTCTTCACGAAGAAGTACTTGTTTGATAGATACTATGATGGAAGGGCTAAGGAATTCTATGAGTTGAAGATGGGATCTATGACAAATGAAGAGTATACAGCCAAATTTTAGGAGTTGTTGAGGTATGTATCTTACCTCAAGGATGAGAAGATGAAGGTTCAAAGGGTTATCAGTGGACTTCCATTAGCATTTAAGGATCGAATTGAGTATGATGATCCCCGGTCATTGGAGAAAGTCATAGGGAAATTGAAGCATTGCTATGAGTAGTCGAAACGTAAGTCTGAACCTAAGCGCAACTAGAAATGAAATGAGAGGGATAAAGGAAAACGAACTCCGAAGCAAGGAATACCTCAAGATGTAGATTAGAAAGAAAATGTGGATCCTTACAAGAAGTTTAATGTAACTAAGAAGGGACATGGGTCTCATCATTGAGAGTAGCATAATAAACGCAGTGGTAGAGAACTGTTGCAGTGTTTGATTTGTGGCAAGATCATCCTAAGAAGGATTTTCCATTGTACCAATGTGGAAAATTTCAGATCTACAGTGCTCAGGAGGTGCAAACATTTGGGGATGTTGGTAAGAACATTCCTTAGATTTATGCAACACTTGATAATAGACAGGTGGACCATCAGACATCTATTATTGAGATGGAAGGTAAGCTCTGTGACAAGTTGTTTCCATTTTGATTGATCCCGGATCTAATTATAGTTATGTTAGTCTTGACTTAGTGGATAAATGTGGCTTGAATAAAGAAGTGCAAGTAGAGTCTTGGTGTATATGGCTACACAGACCAAGAGAAGAGTTCATCATTGGGTGAGAGCTTATGCATTTGAGCTAAATGGTATGCCTACAACAACACGTCTAAATGTGCTTCCATTAGGATCATAAAATATGCTTTTGGGTATGGATTGACTGTTTACTCATAGGACCAAGGTAGATTGTTATGAGAAGGCTATTGAGTGCTTGGATAATGAATAGAGAGAAGAGATCCTTGTAGGGAAAGAAGAAACCTACATAAGTGAGAATGATTACAACTATGCAACGTAAGCGTAGTAGCATGAAGTGGTGTGTATTAGTTGCAGTGCATGTTTCCAGTGACAAGGGGAAGGATGTTGAGTATGATAAAGTCTTGAAAAGGTATCATGTTTTGCAGCAGTTTCAGGATGTGCTTCCATTAGATATTTCAGAGTTGTCGCCTCATAAGGAAGTGGATTTCTCTATTGAGTTGGTACCAGGAGAAACACCAGTATCAAAGGAACCTTATAGGATGAGCACTCTGAAGTTGGTGTAATTGATGTTGGAGCTTAAGGAAATTCTTGATAAATGATACATAAGGCCAAGTGTATCGCCTTCGGGTGCACCAATGTTGTTTGTGATAAAGAAGGATGGTACTCTAAGGTTGTGAATTTACTACAGATAGTTGAACAAAGTGACTATCAAGGACAAATACCCTTTGTTGATGATTGATGAATTGTGTGATCAGTTTAAGGGAGCAACAATGTTCTCAAATATTGACTTGAGATCAGGACATCATTATGTGTACATTAAATAAAAATATATCTATAAAACAACATTTCGTACCAGGTATGGGCATTATGAGTTTGTGGTGGTTCCTCTTGGTCTTACTAATGCTCCAACTACTTTCATGTGTATGACAAATAGTGTGTTAAGTCCTTATATGGACAATCTTGGGATAATGTTCATTGGTGATATATTGATATATTCCAAGAATGAGGAAGAGCATGCAGAGCACCTGGAAACAATATTGAGATTGTTGAGAGAGTGTCAGTTGTATGCTAAGATTAGTAAATGTAGTTTCTTTTAGACTAAAGTTCATTACTTGGGGCATATTGTTTCCAAGGAAGGCATAACAATGGACTTGGAAAAGATTAAAGATATTATGGAGTGGCCAAATCCTAGGAATGTGGGTGAGGTCATATCATTCATGGGACTAGAAAGTTATTACAGGAGTTTCATTAGGAACCTCTCATGGATTACCTATCCTATTACATCTTTGCAGAGGAAAGGAAAGAAGTTCGAATGGATTGAGGAGTGTGAAACTAGCTTTGAGCATTTGAAGCATTTGCTTACAAATTATTTGGTCTTGAAGATTACATATCCCAATAAGGAGTTTGTGGTATGTAGAGATGCTTGCAAGAGAGGACTTAGTGGAGTCTTGATGCAAGAAGGACAACTAGTATGTTATGAGTCAAGGAAGTTGAATCAACATGAGCATAACTACATGATTCATGATCTTGAGTTGCAAGCTATCATTCATGCCTTGAAGATGAGGAGGAATTATCTTCTTGATAGGAGGTTTATTATGATGATTGATCATTATGGCCTGAGGTACTTGTTTGACCAATCCAATCTGAACGCCAGACAAGCTAGATGGTTGGCTACCCTCAGTGAGTTTGACTTCGAGATCAGATACATCAGGGGAAAGGAGAACCGGGTTGCAAATGCTCTTAGTAGAAGAGCACAGGTGAATAATATTGCAGTAGTGAGCTCTTACAGGACATATTTTCAAGAGCAGATCTTGTAGGTAGGGCATCATGATGACTACTACCAACAGCTAAATCATATATTGCAACAATAGGGTGAAGGTGATAGGGATGAGGAGTATCACCTCACGACAAATGGCTTGGTCAAATTCAAGAACATGATCTATGTTCCAGATAGCAGTGAGTTGAAGAAGCTTATCTTGAGGGAGTTTCATGTCAAGTTGTATTTAGGTCCCCGAGGTATCAAAAGACATTGACAACAATGAATAAGTTCTATCATTGTTCGAACCTAAAGAAATAGGTGGTTGAGTTTGTTGCGAGATGTATGGATTGTTAGAAGGTAAAAGCATAGTGTAAGCATTCAACTAGTTTATTGCAGCTGTTTCTGTTTCCAGAGTGGAAATGGGAGATCATTTCCATGGACTTCATTACAGTTTTGCCGAGGACATCCAGACAACGTGATTCCATCATGGTTGTGGTTGACAGGTTAAGTAAGGTAGCTCACTTCATTGTTGTTAAGTCTACGAATTCGATTAGCGAGGTAGCTACGATATTTATTAGGGAGATAGTGAGGTTCCATGGTGTTCCCAAGAAAAACATATTAGACAGAGATGCCAAGTTCACTTCCAAGTTTTGGAAGGAGTTGTTTGTAGGATTGGGGACATAGTTGGATTTTAGTAAAACTTATCATTCACAGATAGATGGACAAACAGAGAGGGTCAACAAGATTCTTTAGGACATGTTGAGGATACATGTCATGCATCAACATAGGAAGTGGGAGGAGTATCTTCCAATGGTAGAGTTTGCGTATAATAATTCGTATTGGGAATCCTTGAGGATGAGTCCAATTGAGGCTCTTTATGAGTGGAGTTGTAATACTCCCATCAACTGGAGTGATCTAGTGAACATGATGTTGATTGGACCAGATATGTTGGCATAGACGGAACAAGAAATGCAAGTTATTAAAAGGAATTTGAAGGCAACACATGATAGATAAAAGAGTTATGTAGATCAGCATAGAACATTCAAGGAGTTTCAGGTTGGGAAGCATGTGTACTTTCTCATCAAGCCCAAAAGGATCTCCTTTAGGATTGGATCATGTGTCAAGCTGACACCTCAGTGTTGTGAGCCTTTTGAGATCCTTGAGAGGATTGGAATAACAACCTACAGACTTTCACTGCCACCAACAATGAAATTCCATGGTGTTTTCCATGCTTCATTGATTAAGAGGTATGTGCAAGATGTTGATCATGTGATTGATTAGTTTGTATTACATGTGGAACCAGAGGGAGAGTTCCAACGATAACCTCAGTGCATATTACAGCAGAAACAACTCATGCTCTAGAACCAAGCAATATAGGAAGTTAAAGTGTAGTGGAAGCACTTTGGGCCCAATGAAGCTACATGGGAGATGGTTGATCAAATGCGAGTTTTGTGACCATCATTATTTGTTGGTTCAAGCAAATGTGTTTTTGGTGTGTATATATATGTATATCTATATATATGTGTGTGGTGTGGTGTGTGTGTGTGTGTGTGTGTGTGTGTGTGCATACACACACACACAACACACACACACACACACATATATATATATATAGTTGTAAATCGTAATGAGTTGTGTCATAAAGCTCCAATAAGTAGTATGTTTGTTATGTTTTTAGTAGTTTGTTGGTCATATGTGCCGTAGAATACCAAGGACGGTGTTCCCCTAAGGGGGAGGGGTTTGTAACAACCTCGCGTTAAACTTTCATGTAATAAAGTATAATAAAGGAAGAACAAGGCCATGGCCATGGGACACATATTTCAAGTTGAATGTTCGACAAGCACTATAGTGCATCACTTTGGTTTATTATGACTATGGAAATTGGAAAAGGCATTTGCAAGGGAAAAGAGGCAATAATTGGCATTTAATTATGAAAATAAAGAAAATTAGGAGAAAAGGAAGGTGAAGGGACACAAATATGCATGCAAGGGAAATTAGAGGAAAAATGAAGGAAATGAACAAAAATGAGACACGAATAATAAAAAGGTATCAAAGAAACAATTCACAACTTTTTGCTCAGTTTTGGCTTGGATGAGTTTGGAGAGAGAGATCTCCAAGAGGAGAAAGCAAGCAAGAAAGTAAAGACAAGAAAATGAAAGGAAAGGAAGGAAAAGGACAAGAAAGGGAAAGCGAAGTAAAGTAAGGAGAAGGTTGGATTAACAACTTGAGCAGGAGCATTTTTGCTGTAGTTTCAACCTTTCCTTGCCATTTCTTGGATAATCGTGGTGTAATTGGATTCATTCTTGGTTGAGCTTTGGAATTCCTAAAGGTTTTGGAACAGTGTGAGGTGGTCTCAAGAAAACTCCCAAGGTTTGTGGGTGGACATGGTTTTCTCTAGGAAGTCCTCAATAGGTGGGTGGAGACAGAAAAATTCCTCAAGGTATGGTGAAGAAATTCTGAGGAATCCAAGCTTGGTTTGGCTTTGGGATCTTGGGACTGGTTTAGGTGAGATCATGGTAGCGTGAGGGTGGAGGTGGTTTAACCTCTAGATTCCCTAGTTGATTATGTCTTGGTTTATCCCATGAGATCCCACATTCATGCTCAGAATATGGCATAGGGGTGATTGGATAAAAGAAATATTTGGTTTAGCCCAATCTATGGTCTGGTGGTATGTGGAAGTCCTTGACTTGGTTGGCTTTTTCATATGTTAATAAGACCTATTTTCCTATTGTAATCTATGAGCACTTGTACTTGTTATTATGTTAATTTGATGGTTGATTTTTCATGGTTATTATTGTGGTTATATGATGGTTATAAGCATAGTTCTATGATGTGCTCTAACTATGGCTCTTGTTCATGATTTGATAAGTATTTGACTAATTGATGAATGCATGGGCTAGCAAGTGTTGTTGCAACTACTTGAGAGGGCATTAGACCTTCTTGGTCATTCTCAAATGCAGTTCATAGATTTAAGATCATATATGAATTCAAGACCTGTAACTTATATGTTTACCATATGTTTAACGAAATGTCTATCATGTTCTAAGTAATCTAGACAAGTTTTGGCTTCAAGTTTGAAAATTTGGAATTGTCATCATGTTAGTTATGATTATGGAAAGTTATAGGTAGTTCTGGGTAGTGGTTTGGAGGCTAGCTTGGAAAAGTGGCTTAGATCTCAAAATCGCTGACACAAAATTGAAGTGTTTATGTCATAACTGCATGGAAGCATGCTTGTGTGTGTGGTTGAGGCCTCATAACTGCACTCTTGCCTTATTATGCATGTGATTGGGGTGTTAAGTAAGTGAAAAAGTGTTCCAACTCAGGGATTGATCGCTTGGGGTGGTTTTTCAACTCCTAAGTGATTTGTAGTCCCTGTAAGATGTGTGTAAGTGTTCAATTTGTAGGCCCCACTTCCTTAACTAGAACTTGGAGGTCGAGTCATGTCATAGTGACACTCGTATCATGTTTACCCTAGTAGGCTTGTGCATTTGGGTAAATATGGGAGGAGGTGTTGCAAGCTAACAAGTGTTGTAGCAGCTAGATAAAGAGGGCATAGAGCCTTCTTAGCAATTTTTAGATGAAGTTGAAAAGTTTATGATCAGATATGTATTCATGACCTACAACATATATGTTTACCATGTCTATAACAAAATGTATATCATATATTAGGCATGTCTAGGTCAATATCTTGCTTAAGTTTTGATTATTTAGCATTGTTATCATCATTGTCATGATTTTGGAAAGTTATAGGTAGTTCTGGGAAGTGGTCTAGAGGCTAGTCTAAAAAAGTTGCGTCATAACAATATGAAAGCATGCTTATGGGTGCGATTGGAGCCTCATAACCACATGCACAGTGTGCCAAGGGTGTGGTTGGGGAGTAAACCTAGTGAAAAAGAGTTCCAGCTCAGGGATTGATCACCTGGGGTGGTTGTTAGGCTCCTGAGTAATCTGTGGTCTCTAAGGGATGTTAATTTATTTCCGGTTTGTAGGCCTCACTTCCATAACTAGAACTTGGAGCTCGGGTCATATCATAATGATACTTAGATCATATTTACCCTAGAGAGCTTATATAAGTGGGTAAATGTGGGAGGGGACATTACACTTTGAGGTTCTCAAATTAGTGACTAAAGAAGGGGAAATTCTCTAAATCAATGTACAAGAATAGGTACAAAATTTTGGACTAGGGCATGAACCAGAGAAAAATGATGATCCATGCCACCATTTAGAAAATTATCCCAAAGAAACAAATAGTGGAATCTTCCTCAGAAGAGGAACAATTCCTCTCCCCTAACAACTCCAAATTGGGGCCGTCCTTTCCAAGCTCTCCTGACGAGAAGTCGGACGCAAAGAAGGAAAAATAATTAGAAAGGTTCCAATAAAGGGCTGGTCAATGAACCAATAGAGAGGTAAGGCACAAAAAAATGAGAAGGATAAGGAAATGGGAACGCAGACAATCTTATATCCAAAACTAAGGGGATATAAAAACACTAGAAAAGGAGGAAACTCAACCCCTCAGCAAGGGGCTACTCATACAACAAGTAATGAGGGCCATCTTCTAAAATTGCAAGGGATTGGGGTCCGAAAAAAGGATGGAGGAAGTGAAATATTTGATCAAGAAAGAAAGAGCCTTAGTTTTCCTACTCCAAGAGACAAAAATTGGGGATCAAGTGGTCCTCCAAAATCAACAAAAGGTTTGGAATGGTAGTGGGATTCTTTCTATTTGTTCAAGAGGAGCTTTAGGCGAGATATCCACCATGTGGTCTCAATCTTTGCTTAGATTGCATGAATCTAGTTCGACATCTCATTGGTTGGCTACTTGTTTTCTACACATTCCTTCAAACCAGGTATGCTTCTTTGTCAATATTTACATGTCTGTTCGATTCAATGAAAAAAATGATTGTTGGAATTCCTTAATGGCCCTTGGAGACGCGATTTTTGGATCAAAATCCATATTGGGTGGTGACTTTAATACAACCCTGCATCAATGGGAGAATAAAGGGGGATCTCATGTTCCAAATCAATTCCAAGAACATTTAGAAGACACAAACATCCAAATTAGCCCCTAAGAGTCATAGTTCATAGTCATAAAGGAGCCTCCTCAAGACTCCAACATGTTCATAGTCATCAAGGAATTTATTATCAATCAATAGTTTTATGTTTTGTAAATGAAGTGTTCTACTAGGGTAATTTTGTAAGGTATACACCTACAAAAACCCCATTTTCTGTTGGTTAACAATATGCTCCTAAGGAAAGTTTAGCATATCTCTTGGATAAGAGAAAAATGATGGAAATTTTGAAGAAGTTGCTATATAACTCTTAATGTATTTGTCATGAGCCAAACAATAAATTTATATAATATAAATACTCTTTCCAGTTTCTATAAATAAATAAATATATATATATATATATATATATATATACATATATTAATATGGAATGTAATATAAAGAAGAACAAAAATGTTAATGTGAAATTATTTATATTACTAAAGCTTTTAGTATTGTAAATATCATATATATTAGTATTAAAATGAGAGAGAATAATATCATATGGCTTACTCAATGATAATAATATTTAAATGAGCATTTATTACATCAATATAGGGCTTCACTTTAACTAACATATAATTAAAAAGAAAAAGGAACATATTAATGTGGGATGTATTTAACAATACATACACAATGAGAATGAGAGTATTAATGTGAAATGGACATATCCTTCACGACAACTACAAATAAAAGGAAAATATTAATATGGAATGAAATCTTTACATCAAAATTGAAAATGAGAATGAGAGTATTAATGTGAGATGGACATATCTTTCACGAAACTATAAATAAAACGAAAATATTAATATGGAATAAAATCTTTATATCAAAATATTTCAATGTATAAATAAAAATATTAATATTGAA